>OZ023332.1:40649348-40831848 GCA_964007535.1 Brachyptera risi
ATAAGAATGACATAAATACATATGTTGTGTCAATGACTGAACAACAATGTAAACTGTGAATAATTTTCCTCCTATCATTTATAATATGTACCAGATTTCAATGTCATCAATATTATCACTATTTCAATTTTATTTTTCTCCGTAACTAATTCAACTTTATCTCTGTAACTAATTATTGCATATCAAGCATTAACATTGCAAAAATAAAAATAACTGATTATCAAGAGAATGGAAATTTTTTTGAAAGTACAACTTCTGAATACGTTATAACCATATGTTCAATATTTTATTTCCATTATTTTTTGTTGTTCAATCGTGCAATGATAATGGCATTGACGTTGCAGTATCAGTTGGAATTCACTGATGTGTGGAATACAGTAGATACTTGAATACATACAAAAATATATCACTGGAGCTGAATTGAACAATATGAAATGAAACACAGTCATCAGTGAAGCGTTATTGAAAAAAATTACGACATTCAAATGTGTTAATAAATCTTTCATCGTCAATCAAACTGCTGGATATCAATAAATGAGGGTGATTTTGAAACAAATAATTGATGAAAGAATTGAAAAATGAGAATAACAAGAAAACAAATTGAAAGAATATTATTTGTGTTTTCTGTACAGATTTGAAAATATGTTCATCAATCACTATACGTCGTTGGATGTTCATTCAAATAGGAGATCATGGAAAGAATGATGAACCGAATGGAAATATTCATAACTTATATCGTTGATTGTTATTTAGGATCTTTCAATTCTTGAAAATAATAACCAGATTGAATAAAGGTTGAATGAAGTTGATAGTTTTGAAAAATGAAAATATAATTCCAATTTCGTTTGTGAACAGAATCCCTAACGAAATGAAAAGACTGAGACAAGAGGTCGATTGGTTAATACACTGAAATGTCATTCATGAGACCGGGGTTCGATTCCCACCATGGTCGACCATCCTGACCGTTTGTCGTTTCCCTCTGTCATTCAAGTCAATACTGGGATGGTTCCTTAACAACAGGCCACGATCAACTCCTTTTCAATATTCAAAAACCACTTGATGAAATAATCTTACATCTAATCATCCCATCACTTCATGTATTATTTGACTATTTGACTTGGTAGTTGCTAGGTCTTTGAAAAAATAGCACCAACCATTTATTTCAATTCATCTATAATTTTCTTGATTGTTCGTTGTGTGTGATTCATAATCTTTTATTTTCATCATTGACTGTCCGTATGATTCACTAAAAATTGTTTCATTTCATATTGTAATCCACTTGGAAAAAAATGAAAATAAATAAATAAGTAAATTTATTGACGCCGATAGGTCTTGATCATCAGTACAGTGCGTCGTTGAACCCAATATAAATGAATAAATGTGAAGTGTAATGTAAAAACAGAGCATCAACAATTGACGAAGAAAAACACCTGAAAGTGTGAGGCAAATCGTACCTCACCTCCCGCTAGCACCATTCCACCGCCACCTATGTCTTTGTCAAACACAATGTTGTTTGTATCCAGTGTGCGGTGACCGACCATTGGAATTGAAACTTCACACATATATTCACTCCGGAAAGATGGCCGATCGGAGGAAATCGATTGTCGACGCGTTTTATTTGAACTCAATATATATATATATATATATATATATATATATATATATATATATATATATATATATATATATATATATATATATATATATATATATATAAACAATATATATATATATATATATATATATATATATATATATATATATATATATATATATATATATATATATATATATATATATATATATATATATATATATATATATATATATATATATATACATATTTGATAACATCGAAACTTGATATGAAGTTATTGTTTCTCAATTAAGGCATTGGATGATCTTATCACCTCAAATATGATTCACTGAATTTTTCTCATGTTTTAATACTACTTTTGATACTGCAGGTTAAAAAAAATATGTGCCGGTATATGAGTTACATGTGGATACAAATAGAAGATTGTGTTTGTCAGGATTGAAAAGTTGATGAAATAAACTCGTTCATATATAATTTATATATATATATATATATATATATATACATAAATACCTTTTTTTGCCAAGGGAAGGCTGAGTGAAGGCTGATTCACAATGCAACACTACATTCGAACTGAATATAAATCAAGTTTCATTACTCATTTTGTACTACTGAAACATATGTTCCGGTCAATAAGTTAAATGTTCATATGAAAAAAAAAAAGATTGTGTATGTCAGGATTATAGTTGATAAAATAAACTTGCTGACGAGTAAAGGCTCATTCACGATGCAGCACAAAACTAACGTCTACATAACGCTAACGCCCAACGATAACGATAACATGAAATCCAATCTGTGTATCCACAAATCACACCAACATTAACGTAACGAAAACAAAACGGAATTTAACGAAAATAGTAACAAGTATCATTTGTGTTTACATTCAGGACAAATTTGGATTTTTTCAGAGAGATTTTATTTCACGAATTTTCTTTCCCAACCTGATATTAGGGTGTTCTTTTCAGAAACTTTGAGATAGTGTTTTTCAAAATGTGTCCAACCGATTTGATTAAAAACTATACAGTTCTAAGTTGGATAATTCTATGCGTGTACAAAAAAGTTTCATTTTGATCAATCGAACCCTGCAACCTGTGCAATGCTTACAAACAAACAGAAAAAAACACAGACAAAGCTCCATAAGAGAGGGATGGAGGTCTTTGCTATCGCTCATCTAATAAGCATATATTGCGTATGTAGGTACACTCACGGTTACATAAAGTGGTCTCAAATTAAAATGAATCCTGGGAACGAATCCCTCAAAATTCGCACCAAACTAGAAAACATACTCACAAGGGTATGTTAAACTCACTATGCATGACAATGTTCACAATCTCTGAGAAAACAGCAATAAAAAATGAGTTTGATTCAATTTGAAGTATAAAATTTAATATCTGTCAAATTATTTCTGTGACCGCAGTGTCTGCTAGTTCCAGTTAGTCTACAGTTCCATCACATTTTCCTCTCAAAATCCTTTCGAAATGTGGCTTGATTGACCCTTCTTTATGAACGCAACTGCACAATATGAACTGTCACTTTCACTGAAAAAGTCTCATCAAAAACTATCATGGCTCTCCTATATTTATACAAGCCCACACATTTCTTCTTTGTTCCGACGTATTACCATACGTTCACTTTCATTTTCATCTTGAGGGTGAATACAACATTTAAAGAGATGTTCTGATTGAAACTGGAACAAGTTCCTAGTCCAGAAACCTGGCACTTCTCAAGAAAACTATTTTAATTGATGATAAGAAGTATTTTTGTTGAATTCAGTGGAATTTTCAATCGAATAATCAATATAGAATAATGTGATATGGTGTTATATTCAACTTGAAAATATGCTAATATGAGTTATTCTATAATCAAAATTTGTTTGATTTCTCTCTTGTTCAACATTATATGTGATAGTAATATATATATACTTATATTTATATATATATATATATATATATATATTCATATATATATATGTATATATATATATATATATATATATATATATATATATATATATATATATATATATATATATATATATATATATATATATATATATATATATATATACAATTATTTTATTATATATATTATATAATATAATTATAATATATTATGTCAATGAGTATTCACATCAATAATTTTCCGAACGATTACTTCCAATAATTAAATGAGGTAGTCTTTGAGAAACACGGCTCCTCCACCGATTTCATCTGACGATGACTTTTCAGAAACATCACCCTAACTTTGAAGAGAAATACTATGCCTCACACAAAACATTCACCTGATATAGTGGATAAACTCACACAATCAAGTCTGCGGGAAGATAAATTCACCTTCATCCAATTCGTGGTGATTTTCGGTGGAATGTAATGTCAACTCTCAATCGCTTAGCCATAGCGAAGAATATTTTACAATTATTCAGAAGTCTAGATAAAATTGAAATAACATTCTTTTTACAAAAATTTATTCAAATAAGGCTCTCATTATTCATTCATATATATATTTTTTCGTATTCTTCGTAGAGTGCTTTTGAAGATGACCTTTTACGATGAGAATTAGAAGGCCTACATATTATTCAATCGATATTCACTCGCATCTGAAGAATTAAAGCTTGTCCACACACTTGATATACAAAGATTCCACTGAGGAATGATGAATTCTAAGGAAACGATTCACAATTAGAAAAACAACTACATCTTACAATAGGTGTTATATCTCGATCGCTGCATTTCTTGCAGTTTCTCTGCAATTACCATTGTTTTTACAATCATTCATCAAAACATCTATAGGTATATAATAAAGTATAATACACTCAATAATATAATGATTTAATGAATCGATAAATCAATTGATCAAAAAAATTAATCAACCGAAATTCAATATGTGATTCAATATGATGTATTAATAATATATTGATACGGTATTATATCATATTTATTTCATCCGTTATTTATTATTCATACAACCTTCTCATCTCATCTCATATAGGCCCTACTATCACCATTAGTACATATACTTATATCCATGAGAGATGAAGGTTTCAAGTAGCCGTTCCCCCTATCCCGTACCACTATCACATGGATGTTTCAAGCGAATAAAACTAAATCCCGATTAACGAATCCAATAGGCTACTGTCAAGTATAGCAAATGACAAACAATAGTTACCATAGCAATACAGCTAACTGGTGAACTACTAAATATTCTGATTGGTCAATACCAACTGGTGGACATTGTTGTCCATCTCTTTCAACAATGAGTAACGTCATTTGACAGAAGTCTAAAATAAGATTAAATGCGTGTGCATCGTTCCTACCGGAAACTTGGTGTAGCCCAGATGTTCACACGGACAACGGCACTCGGCCAGATGATCCATGATGTCCGAGTCGACGCTCGTGCGTCGCGACGCCGGCAACGACAGCGTGATCTCTCTGCGGTCTGCCATGAACGCCCTCTTCAGCCCAATCTCCGGCGTCGTCGTCTCGAAGCATCGCTTGCCTCTCGGATCACTGCCTTCTAGAGCGCGTTTATCTCGCAGCTTGATCGCCGGATGGTCGAAGCGTGGACCTGCGTGGATATTACCTCATTGGCTCATTTGATCTGATTTTTATTCTAGTTTTATCACTTGTGAAGTTTGGACTGCGGAAGTAAAAGTCGGAACCCTAACTGCGACTGTCACTTAAAATGAGGCTCAGCTAGCTCTGGAATACTAGGACTTGGATTACTTAATATTCACTAGAAAACTGGGCCAGGATTTACAAAGAGTTCTGTCTTCAGGCCGACTAAAATTGGGACCATTTTACTGAGTTGGGACTAATATTGATCTCAAATTCCGTTCCACTGAATAAGGACAATTTTGGTCCCAGCTCATTAAAATGGTCCTAACTTAAGACGTTCTAAAGACAGGTCGTCTTAGGATGTCTTTAAGTTAGGACCATTTAACTGAGTTGGGACCAATATTCTAACCAATAACCTCTAACCGTTCCACTGAGTTAGGACAAATTTTGGTCCCAACTCAGTAAAATGGTCCTAGCTTAAGACGTCCTAAAGAAAGGAGTCTTTGTGAATCCGGGCCCTGAATTCTTATCGCGACTGCCACTGAAAATAAACGCCCCAGGCCTGGCTAGTTCCAAGAGACTAGGACTTGGAATTGTTTCCATTTACTAGAAGAGTCAATTTACCACTAGTGATAGGCGTGGCTTATCGGCAAGCCACCTAGTTCTATACTTCATGTGGGCATTTAGAGATACTCTGATAGGCTATGTCAATTTACCCCCATAACAAACAGCCCATTTGATTGGATGTTTTGTTTTGTGTCGTTTGTAGGCGAGTCAATCACTAGTCGTCAATTGTACCGATGCAAAATGTCCAGTTCTTGTGTATTCCCATTGTTGTAAGCATGAAGTCCTAGTACTGTTCTTGAAGTGGACTAAAAATGGGTGATATTTTCGCGTTCCAAGAGACCGGGACTTCCACATTGAGGAGAAAATGATCTAATCTGATCTAAATCCTTATAGTCTCCAGGATCTAGCTTTAAATAGATTATAATAGAATGATTTGAATAAGATTAGAAAGATAGATTTTGTAAGTTCAACAATGTCACCGCTACCACAGCCACTCTTATCCATATCTAGTTCACAGGGAAATCAGCTAAATCGCAACAGGCAATCGGTACCTTTGGTTCTGAACTGACCTCAAGAAACCACAAATTCCTTCCATGTTGTTAGTATGGAAGTGGGTACACCTTCCTCATATTATGATATGTATGTTGGTATCACTATATCGTGGTGAAACGCCGGATCTATATAATACTTGACCTAAAAACTTGAATTAAGACTATAGTGGTGGTGCATTTACGAGCATTAATGATTAATTTAACTATGGGAATTCAAAAACTTCGTATTATTATAATACATGCAGTAACAACTTTTAATCTTATTGTTATTGTCGTTGTTACTATTTTATTTATATCTATCTTATTATGCATTGGACTTGTTAGTTTTAATGCTAACATGACTTTATTATTCTCTATAGGCAGTTTTATTAAAAATTGGTGATATTTATCATTGTTAAGTAAGATAGTCCTAGTCTAGAATTATAATCACACATTAGTGTATTAAACCGGATGCAAAAGACGTCTTTCTGTTTACCTCATACCTGACAAACCTATCACAAGGGAGTAGTCAGTTAGAAATCGAGTTTTGATTAAACTCCACAATTCGGGGCGTATATATTATTATATAACTTGAAAAGGTGTGTAAGAGAAACTACTAAAGTAAAACTTGAGAGTCTATGGAAGTCGATTCGGCAAAATGTTAGTTTTTTCTTGATAGTTTCTTAACGGTATGAGATATCAAAATTATAATACAGAGGAGACACACCTTCGAGACGGTATGATTGATGGAAACTATCAAATTTATAATAGCATAATTTCAACAGGTAGAGATAATGAACATAGTCCAATAGCTGTAACCTAAGTGAGAAAATGCATCTGCATTATTATATAAAAATATATGAGAATTCAGGAATCCAAAATCAATATGATTTCATCTTATTCTGAAGATGTTTTTCTCAAGTATTGGAATTTTGACATATCATACAGCTCAAAAGTTAACACTGAAAAACTTATTCTTTGCTGAATCGATTCCATTTTGAGCCACTTTTACTATCACTCACTACATTCATTTGGAACTGACTACAATTAATTATCCCCTATTAACATCATCAACTATTAATTGTGAATATCAACCCTATTGTTCGATCAACGACCCCACTAACAGCTGCATTATTTGGGATACGCTCAACTTGAAAGACTTCGCAACCCTAAAACTGAAATTTAATTAATTATGATGAGAATTATTTACCCAATTGAAAAAAACGGAACAAACAGAATCAAGTCATGTCTACGTCACGACTCAGAGAAAGAGCCAGTTCCTAGAGGAAAAATGAATCAATTACATCTTATCACACTGAGTCGATGATATCCAGTCTTCTCTAACATCAGTGAGATAAATATCATCATAGTTTGTTTAAATCTAGTTCGATGTCCTTCAATTGTCGACTAGTGATTGACCCGCCCACAAACGTCACAAAACAAAACATCCAATGAAATGGGCTGTTTGCCATGTGGGTAATTTGACATTACCTATCAGAGTATCTCTAAATGCCGACATGAAGTATGGATCTAGGTGGCCTGACGATAAGCCACGCCTATCACTAGTGATCAATTGATTGTAACAAATAATAACTATATGTTTTGGTTCTCACCCTCTTCTCGGGCACGCTTCTCACGCGGCAGCGTCACGCTCAGACTGAAGGGCAGCTCGAGCGTGGCCCGGTCACGTGACGACGCGCGGCGTGGCAGCGACGTGACGTCACGCTGGCGTCACACAACAAACAAGAGACACGTCAGTTCATGCGTGGCATGGTTATCAGGTTAGAGGTGAGGTGGATAAGTCGAAACATGAGGAACAAAGCACAACGAAGAGAAGACTGTTGATTAATTTCAAGGATTGACCGAGCTGAGAGGGAGAGTATTCAGCCCATATATGTATGTATATGTACATACATATATATATATATATATATATATATATATATATATATATATATATATATATATATTTATATATATATATATATATATATATATATATATACATATATATGTACATACATATATATATATATATATATATATATATATATATATATATATATATATATATATATATATATATATATATAGATATATATATATGTATATATATATATACATATATATATATATATATATATATATATATATATATATATATATATATATATATATATATATGTACATACATATATATATATAATTATATATATATATATATATATATATATATATATATATATATATATATATATATATATATATATATATTTGTATCGGTGATTCATCACTGACGACACCACAGTGATATCAAAGTGACTGAATGATTCATCAAAAGCGTTGACGAACATAATCTTGAGCATTGTTACATTTTCATGATATAAAAAGTGGAAACTGAACGAAGTGCTGGTATGAATAAAGTCGACCATGTCAGTTGAATAGAAAAACTGGGAAATGTCGATGTGTATATTTAGTGTAGATACATGGAAATATTCCTCGATTCGTTCAATATTCAAAATAATACAGTTTGTCTGAAAAAGTCTCGAACTATGGTGTTGAATAAATAATAAATTATGTAGGCAATGCAGTCAAGGCCTATAGAATATTAATGAGTTCAACATGAACGTAAGTGAGATAAGAAAGGCAAAGTTTGGACTATTGACTCACACATGTTACATGGAAAAACTTATAAAATATTATTGAAAAGTGCAACAAATATCAAGAAAGCAGTGAATCTCAATGTTTGGGTGATCATACGAGCACTGTGACCATGGTGACCATCCGAAAATAACAATTGATCAACTTTCGGTATCACCCAAACCATTTTTTTGGTTATAACTTCCAGGGTTCGTATTGAATACTGAGGTTTCCAATACAGATGAAATATTATTGCATTTTCTAATCAATATACAATTGATGATTCAAAAATACAATCTCGTAAAAATCATGTCTTCAAACAATTATAATTAAAACTGATTTGAAAGTGCTTGAGAGTAAATTCTGTAAAGTTCTAGTTCTGATAATAATGATCATTTCCATTTGATAGTTTCTCATTCCATTTATATTGGGTTTAATGACGCAATGTACTGATGACGACGATCTATTGGCGTCGGTGGATCATTTATGAGATTATGGGATGGTGAGATGATAATTTTATTGAGTGTTTTCGGATAGTGGGAAGGAGTCGGTCGTGGCCTGTTGTTAAGAAACCATCCCAGTATTGACCTGAACGACGAAAGAAAACCATGAAAAAACTTTCAGGATGGTCGACCATGGCGGGAATCGAACTTCGCTCCCCTGATTGACGATACAGTGTGCTAACCACTCGACGACTCGTCTCAGTTGTTTGATGGTGCTCGACGGACCCATCAACAGCTAGATTATACGGGGGTACGAATAATAAGATGATTTTGAAATCGGTAAAGTAATGTTGGTAGGCGAAAGCTAGTTTAAGGAATGGTATGCCCACACCGGGACTCGAACCCACACGGGTCTGGATCCACAGATCAAAGTAGTGCCTCAAACTGACCGTTCCTGTCAAACGTACGGCTTCTGGTGATAACTTTCAAGGGCACAAGATGATAATTTTCAAATGTATTCAATAGAATCACAGATCTTTTTGATGCATAGTAAGAGTTGAGCAATGAGGATTTCAAATCATTTCAATAATTTTCTTATGCCTGGTTGTACTAAACTTTAATCCCTAGGTATATCCCAAACCAGAGTTTGAAGTTGTTGATTTGCTTGGACACCAATGTCATTTTTATTCATAAATCCTAAATTCACCGCTAATCTTCCGATTGAATCATCGGTTTTATGGGAGCTTGAGAAGAAAATTGGATGGAAAATCATTTCTTTGGTCTAGAAACCTCGAAACTTCAAGGTTCAAAATCTTGTTTTTTTCAAGTACAGTTTTTTTTCAGGTTTTCATAAGTTACGTTTTCAAGCACGAATCCAGATGATACCATCCTGTAGTTATCACCAAAAACCTGATATTCAGACAGATCGACACCCCCGATCGTTACTGCTCATTGCCAAGAGAGACGGGCGATCGGAACCACCAACTCTCGATCGAAAGTTCAGCTAATTAATGGCATTCAAGATAAAATCGGAACGTAATCAAAGCAATCCCATGTAACTATTTATGAACCAGAAAGTCGATATCGGATCAATATCGATATATCTCGATTGTCGAGAGTCGAACATACGGGTACAACATTATCATTTTTCACACCGGAAGTGGCCACCGGAAGTGTCATTCTCCGCAGGGAGCCGTATTCCCAAACACAAGCTGCAGTAATGGAGTGAATAAAAAAATGTAGATAACAAAAAGATGAATTGAAAGCAAATGAAACGCCACCATGTTTGAATTGTTATGTGGGTTTCAAAATGGTTTAACGACGCACTGTAATGACGACTATCCATTGAAGTAAGTGAATGATGAACGATTTGATGAGGTCATTTTTTAGATGTTACGACAGTGGAAAGGAAGCGGCCGTGGCTTGTCTGAGAGCCAATGCTAATATTGACCTGAATGACAGAGGGTAAACCACAGAAAACCTCAGTTAGGAAAGTCAACCATAGCAGGAATCGAATCATGCTCTCCTGTGTGATGGCTTAGTAAGCGACTGTTAAACCCATTTTGGTTAGTTTTATCACTCTCTCTAAATTTTGTTTTACATAGTTCTAATTTGAATAATAATTTTAATTTTAATTCGAGTCATGTTCATTTGTTAATCACATTATTGTGTTCTAGTGCTGAGACCGGTGCAAATTGTAATTAAAAAAAGGTTGAACCACCGAGTACAGCGGGCTAGTCTATAGAGACAGTGAGAGAGCGACGTGGTGGCACAGGGACCATGCGATTGTTTACGACCTCAAGATAAGGAGAGGGCATAAAAAATCCTACGACCCAAGAAGCCTTCTTGATTTCTTTCATGAGAAGAACAATACGGTGAATTGATATCCTTTTTTTATGTGTTTTCAAAATATAACCACATTTTTCAAGGAATATTTTCCTTAACAGTAAAGTTTTCCTATATGATGCTCTGATTGTTTATGATGAGGAAGGCATACATATACTACGATCCTATTCGCCTCCTCGATTTATTCCATGAGAAGATCAAACAATGAATTTGTATTCTCTATCAATGTGTTTTTAATTTCAACTACATTTTTAAAGGAATATTTTAATGATGTTTTAAAGCTCGAATATTTGCTTTAATATTGAGGTTGCGTATTTTTTTGTATGATAATTTTATTAAAATATAACGGGATGGTCACATTTTATTCATTTAGGGTTTAACGACGTACTGTTACTGTGGATTACGATCTATCGGAGTCGGTGAATGATGTATGAGATGATGAGATCAAAGGTTATTGTCTTGGGTGTTTTTCTAGTGGTGGGTAGAAGTCGGTCGTGGCTTGTTGTTAAAGAATCATTTCAGTATTGACCTGAACGACGGAGAGAGAAATCACGAAAAACCTCATTAGGAGGGTGGACAATGGCGGGGATCGAGCCCCGGTCTTCTGAATGACGGTTTTGTGTGGAAGCCACTCGACCAATTATCTCAGTTGTTAATAATAAGTTATTCATTTTTTTTTTCAAATTGATAATATGTTATACTTTTCATTAGTTCTTTTATTTGTGTGTATTTTTAAAATTTTTGATTTTGATACCAGTAGGAGTGAAACACTATATGTTCAAACACATGTTATCTTACCTCTACAGTCAAGCCAGAATTTTCAGCTTTGTAGAATTTTATGATGAATGTTTCATGTAATAATGTATTTAATGAGTGACAATAAAGAAAAAAACTCAAAAATTACTTTCAACAGCAGAACTGCAATCTCTACTGGTAAATAATATTGTAAATTGTAAAGTTATTTTTAAAGAAAACGACGTCCATTTTGTTCTGAGAGTGAGTTGGCGAAAAAAACAAAAAATTTTGTTCGTAAATGTCCGAAACATGTGTATATGTAGGCCTACAATATTATTTTTTCATACAATTACAATGATGCATTGAATTAAATAAAATAAAATTTGTATGAAACAATATTCAAAATATTCTAATTATACACTATCTCGATAAAAAGTTTCATTTTACTTCATCCTCACTTGAAATACAAATACAAAAACGAGTTATTCAATTTGAGGAAAGAAAAAAAAATAGAAAATGGGTTCTCACAAGAGCCGATACCGTATTGTTTCAGACCGAGTGGAATACGGATGTGGAATGTGAGAAAGTGCTTTGACTTGTTTAATGGTTCTTGGGACGTTAGTGGTGAACGGGAAAAATGAAAGTGTTCCCATAAATTTATCCCGACGAGAAAGATAACACGGTTTCTGCTCTTGAAGACTAGAAGTCTGTGGCGATGTGTGACAGATTCATATAGAAGCATTCTTGTTATATACTTCGTTAGCATTTGATACAATTTAAAAAAGCTAGTTTTTTCGAATACTCAATGTGTCAATAAGATAATAATTGGAAGATTATTTTTTTTCATTATTTTTGGTTACCAATGGTATTTTTCCACCCAAATTATCATTGATTATATTTGTCTCGGTCCTGAAACCCAAGTTTTAATACATTGTGGGAAAGAGTGTATTTGTATTTATGATATTAGGGCCTAACTGTCAATTTTTTATTATGAGTGACTGTCATTTTATTCACACAGAATCATTATGAATTATCCAAATGTATAGAAAATCTGATGATCATAATCAGTAATAATTCTCATTCGAATCAATATTCGATCATATTGATGATGTTGAATAATATATATATATAAATATATATATATATATATATATATATATATATATATATATATATATATATATATATACATATATATATATATATATATATATATATATATATATATATATATATATATATATATATATATATATATATATATATATATATATATATATATATATATATATATATATATATATATATATATATATATGGTAATAATTATGAGTAAATTTTTAATGTCAATATTTAATTTACATTATAACTTATCACGTTCTGGATGTTAACTGAGATCCCCATAGGAACGTTCTCATTGAAGAAGTTTTCTCGTCCCATCAACTATAACTTCTTCCCTATTGATGTTGTAATATCATATTAAAGTTAAGTTTGAATTTCAAAAAATCAAAGTTTCAATTGAAGCTTCAAAGTCTTCCAGCAGGATGATTTACGATGATTGATTGACAGTCTACACTAGGTTGACCTATTGTTAAAATGAATCATCGTTCTTATATTGGCTGCAAATTCTATCTCTCTCTATATATATATATATATATATATATATATATATATATATATATATATATATATATATATATATATATATATATATATATACGTTATATCCATATCGATATATATCGATGTATATCGATATATATTCAATCGATTTTTTATATATATATATATATATATATATATATATATATATATATATATATATATATATATATATATATATATATATACGTTGTATCCATATCGACGTTATACCTGATATCATAGGTACAAACTAGCGGGTGATGAAGGTATAGACGTTTCGAGCAAATGAAAAAACTGAGCTCGAATTCAATTCTGAATTGCCTTTGTTGTTTTTTTAAAAAGCACTGACGACAGCTTCCACTTGACCGAGAATCGTTAATAGAGTAGAACAAAGGATGAAACTATTTTCGAAACCCGAAGTGAAACGGTACAACCTCTTGAGATTGAACGAACCAGAAGCGAAAAATAATTCAAAATTCGAGAGTAAAATATGATTTGTAAAGGGAGATAAAAAATATGTATAAGCTGGAAAATGAATTGAAAAAACCAGGGTTGGATGCTAAAACACTTAGCCATGGCCCAAAATAGAATACAAAAATAATTGAGATTTCACCAACGTCTGAAATCGGTTCGAAAATCAATACGACTCATTCTAAAATATAAATATTCTCTGATAATCATTCACTAACCAAGTCTGCATGTAATTAGACGAGCTTTAGCGAGGATTCAATTCGACATACTGAAAAAAATTAGTGTTCGTTTTTATGTTTCTTTGTTTTTTTTGTTTTTATGTTTTTTTTCGGTTCTCCACAGGTCAAACGGCTACAGCTATCAATTTCAAACTTTTTGTCATCATGGTTCCTTATCTAACTTAGAACTGTATAGTTTTGTGGAATTATCGGATATCAATTTTTTTTTATGGATTTTAGTAATTTCAAAAATACCCTTTAGAATAACACGGCGGGAAAAACATTAAAAACTTTTTATTTTCAAAAAAATTAAATTTTGTTTGAAGTTGAATAACATCTTGATACACATTTCTGAAAATTCTCAGCTTGATCGGGTCAACCATTTTGAAGAAAAAACATGAAATGTGCTAAATTGGTACCACTCGAAGCCGTTTTTACCCATTTATAACTAAAATGTTACCCAATTGGCGAATTTAGGCAGAAGTTTGGCAATGAAGTCGACATACTATTAATTTCCGCTCGTCTAACAACGCGTATATAGCATTTTCCTAGTTACTTTACTAGACTCATTACTGTGACCGATTTCACATCTACAAATCTTTGTGAGCTGTTAAAAGTACATGAAAGTCGACTTAGCGAGATATCAGTATTCTGACGACGTTTTGAAATATAACATTTCTAGAAGTAGAAAACATCTATATTTTTGATACATGCATTCGACATGTTATAATTAAAATGATCGTATTTAGGTCTATACAGCTGAACAACACATTTTCAGCTGTATACATGTGTAAATGTATGAGTCCGAGGTTACTCATTTTTAGACGAGCTTTAGCGAGGATTCAATTTGACATACTGAACTAATTGGTGTTCGTTTTTATGTTTTTTTTTTTAAATGTTTTTTATCGAATCTCCACAGGTCAAACGGCTACAGATATCAACTTCAAACTCTTTTTTATTATGGTTCCTTATATAACTCAAATCTGTATAGTTTTGTGGCATTATTGGGTGATAACTTTTATTTTTATGAATTAAAAAATTTCAAAAATACTCCTTAGTATAACACGGCGGAAAAAAAATTTCCCCATGATTAAATTTTGTGTGAAGTTGAATTACATCTTGGTACACATTTCTGGAAATTCTCAGCTTGATTGGGTCAGCCATTTTGAAGAAAAAACATGAAATGTGCTCAATTGGTACCACTCGAAGCAGTTTTTACCCATTTATAACTTAAATGTCACCCAATTGGCGAATTTAGGCAGAAGTTTGGCAAAGAAGTCGACCTAATATTACTTTCCGCTCGTCTAAAAACGCGTATATAGCGTTTTCCTAGTATGTAAAATAATTTTGCAGGTATTATAACCGTCTGTATTTCTCCCAATTTCAATTTTGATATCTCAAAACGTTCAAAAATCGATGATAAACAGGATTCCACAGACTAGTCATCCATCATGACTTCGTGTGTGGGTCCAAAAAATTGTATTAACTATCTAAATATAGATACTGAATGGCTTACTGGGTCTTGGGAGTATAATAATTGACCCACATTTTCAAAGGAATATTCTATTAATTGTAAAATTCTAATAATTTTGTTTTAAAATTGATATTCTCATTAATAAGTTTCCACTCGATATTTATAATAACACCGTTTTTAGTTTTCAGCTCTCTTATAGACTCATATCATCATTATTTCATCATTATAATAATAATCATTATTAAAAATCAACCACGGAAAAACTAATAATTCTTTATGAACCTACTCCCATGCAAGTCTGAAAAAAACATACCGTCCTCTCCAACATCGACGCATACTTCTTCCTCGACGACCTCACCACATTCCTCTCCTCCGACCTCAACCGACCTCCATGTCCATGCCTCTCCTCCGTCGACAATTGCAATGCATCAGGTGGCGATAACTGAGTGATGGCCGACACACTACAAGCCAATCCACGGTCCCGTTGATCGTAACTCTCACCAATACACATGGACTGGTATTGTTGCGAGTATATACGGGGCTGTGGATCTCTCATCAGCAGATCCTCGTACACGTCGCCTTGCATCGTACACGACTGATCTTTCCGCTCAGCGTGTAGTATTTTCTTCCGAGTTTCACTCAAGTTTCTCGACCAATAGCGTTGCGAGATTCGAGTTTGGTCGGTGCGCATGACACGAAGGAACGTCTGTTCGGAGTCCCGACTGGGTATATATAGCGGGAAAACGTTGAATTCTTTATTTTTCGGGTTGGAAAAAAGGAAAGCTGGAAGAGAGTTGTTGTATATAAATCTGGAGATATGACAAAACGGATTGGCATGCACTGTTTTTTAAATAATGAAATCGTGACTTAGTCAACAACAGAAACACGCTTGAATTGATGTTATTTTTTCGGTTGGGAGAAATTATTTATTTTATTTTTACCGAACTGAGCGGGGAGTTGTGAGATGAATGATTCTATCTTGCGTGAAACCGTATGAGTTTCAACTCTTTCAGGCCTAGTCTTACGAATTGGTAGTTGGGTAGATTAGGAAATGGATGGTGGATAAACTTATCACCAACCTTGGTTACATATTGTATTATTTTTGTACCTTAGGGCCGGTTTTACGAAACTGGATTAAGCAATAGTTAGCAGATTAACTTGTTATCACCATTGATTACATATGTTATTTCCGTACCTTTAATTTAATTAATAAATGGTGGATTAGTAACCTAACTAAGATTGGTAAAACTGGGCCTTGACTATTTGTTACTCGATTGATTAGGCCTATACCAATTATCAAATAGTTAGTGGATTAAATGATGATCAGGGTTTCACAGACACGTAATCTTTCATGACTTTGTGGGTCTGAAAAATTGAATAAATTGTATATACATATATAAAAATTGAATAGATTGATTACTGGGTCTAAGAAATTCAATGATTTACCACGTTTTCAGTGTCTCTGGCAGACAAAGCAATCATCCATAATTTCTGAAATTGAGATGTTGATTTCTAGTATTCTCTGGAATCAGGAAGATAAATATCGTCATTATTTATATAGTTTCTTGGTTGTGATGTCTTTTCAGGACATTGATTTCAGGACATTTTGTTTTCAGGAGAGTTTGTTCTCAGTACAGTCGACACCACCTCACGTGTGTGTGTATTCGAAAAGGTCCTGTGTCACTGAACCACGCTTGACCGGACAGCCACCAGGTCGAAGCATTAAGACCAAACGGTGTTTTAATCAACGTACGCGACCGCAGATGCCCAGGAAAGTCCCTCCAGTGTAAGTCGCTGTTCCAACCACCAGGGGGTGCTAACTCAAGAAGACCATGTGGGGAGTAATCCGACTATTTGACACGTGCTATGTGTGTAGCTGGCCTCTTTACCTTGTACAGATAAAACTGTTTTATATGTGTTCATGTGAAATATGTTCACGTTAAGCTATAATGAATATTAAATATATCATTATGTAACTGTACACAGTCTTCTGGTAACAAAAAATATCATTATTATTATAATTATACATATATTAGTTGATATTTTATCAGTTTTCAAAGCTTTTCTATTCTCATTTTCATCTCATTTCATATTGGGTTTAACGACGCATTCTACTGATGACTACTATCTATTGGTGTCAGTAAATTATATATAAGATGATGTGATATTTTATTAGGCGTTTTTGGATAGTGGGAAAGAGTCGGTCGTGACCTGTTGTTAAGGAACCATCCCAGTATCGACCTGAACGACAGAGGGGAACCACAAAAAACCCCTTTCGGGATGGTCGACCATGGTGGGGATCGAGCCCGGTCTCCCGAATGACGGTTCAGTGTATTAACCACTCATGGCTCTTTAACAACAGACCATAACCGACTCCTGGACTAATGGAATAACCTGTCATCTCATCTTCCCATCATCTCATATATCATTCACCGACGCCAATAGATCCTAGTCATCAGTACAGTGCGTCGTTAAACCAAATATGAATGACCTCTTTTTCAAATCTAATTTGCTACATTATTTTGTACAGCTGTGGTATTTCTAGGGTACCGGTATCATAATTATTCAGAAAGATATTCAGATGATAAACGCAGCTTCGTCTTTCAAAAACGGTAATTCCTCAAGGACATTTTATGTAATTACCCAAGTTTTCACATGTAATTATTTGTTCGAGCGGGCAAATCTTCTTCCGTGATTACAAGTATAGGCCTACCAGAATTATCGGGTCAAATTCAAGTTTCGGGACCGATCATTAGATCTAATTTCACTCCAAGGACCATAAAATAGACGAACAAATAGTAAAAAAGAATTTCTCCATTGGATAAGCACTGGGCATGCACAACTTCGAATTATGAATGGGTCTTTACGCCTCGAGTACAAGCGATATATCGAAGGAGCGATATATCGAAGGAGCGATATATCGAAGGAGACGGTCTGACAATCGACCACGCTGGGATCGACCTATCGTTCAATGCGTACACTGAGCCTGATTATGAGAAGAACAAAGAAAAGAAGAGCGATTACGTAAGCAAGGAAGTCAAATTGGAATTCGAGTTGTTCTTCTTTTACGAGAGTTTTTATAGTTGTTTGCGAGTTCTCTTCGAATAGAGTTTGGTTTATAATAATCATGATCCATCACAAGGTTGGTATGATTCAATCAATTAATTTCATAAATTATAAATGAATATTCAATACGAATCATCATTGTACTAGCTGGAAGTATATATTTACATATTTTAACCAGCAAATATATTATGAAGATAAATTATAAAAGAGCGGTTTTGCCAAACCTCAATACGTTATCATTTTTCTCATTGTATAATATGTTTGTATGATGCGTGATATTTTTCATGATAGATGAAAGACTATTAATAATATTAGAACAAAATCGATGATCAGGAAATCGTCATCATTTCACAAAGATAAACTGAATGAATACTATGCGACGCAATCTAATCGACACATTTCTCTTGAATCATTATTGACACTATTTTCCAATCTATCTCGTCTTATAGAGAAAAAAAGCTTTTTCATTCGAGCATGCTGTACAAACAATTACAAACAAACACAAATACGAACGTTGTGTGGTACCAAAAAAATGTCAACATTGATTCTATATAACTTTTTTTTAGGAAATCATGAAAAAAGGCGGACTTCTGATACCGCATCTTTCTAAGCGTCGAATCCCCACAAAGTCAGAGAGAAGACTGTGGTCAAAGTTTCCACAATGAGCCTGTTAAGTTGGTGGACGACCTTCTACTTCAATTGATACAATGCTTAGGCCTAGTATTACCAAGTCCAGTTAGCCTTTATCTGACAATTCAAACTTGTTATCACCATGGTTACCTGTGGTATTTGTTTTCACCAACTCTCAGATAAATACTAACTGGCCGTGGTAATACTGGGCCTCACATTACGTTTCTGATGGCGATTTTGCTTTTGATGTATACTATGTGACGTCATTCTTCTCTGAAACCTTTGTCATGAATATATTTCAATATCTGTGTTAGTAAAAATAGATAATTTACGAAAGACATCTATGTTCACAGGTATACTTACATATTATATATAGAAGACCTCGAAGGAGCTTTTTTTATACTTTTATCCACAAAAGGAGAAGATCGTCTACCAATAAAATAATTGTAAAAACTTTGATAATTGAAGTATCTCACTGCAACTGTGATGAAATAATACTTTATCTGGCATTTTTATCGTGAACCTTAGCATGAGAGTTCATAAAGCCCCATTTACACTGTCCAATTTCCCATAAAATTCCTCTGATTCAAGACTTGTATCACAGTTATTTGATGGTATAATCGTAAAATTGTACCAAAACTAGCGCTTCCAATTTTCGTTTGAAAGATTGGATAGCATTTTTTTCGTCTAGAGCATGTCCTATTTCCATCAAAGGTTTCATGAGAATTGAGAAAACAGCTAATATGCACGGCCTCTTAGATACAAAACAAACGTCATCATTTGATAAAATGTATTGGATAGTCTATTTGACCTACCAATATCTTGTGTGTAATTTATTGGACACAAATCTTGAATCAAAGGAAATTGGACAGTGTAAATAGCACTTAATACCCCAAACATACACGGCTTTATAAATATGAGGGAGATTTCTTTCATTATCATTCTGGTAGACTGCCTTATTCTCACGTGTATAACCAACCACTTTTACATAGCAAATGAAATATACAGAATAAAACCATTTCATTCGAATCTTATCTCACACAAGAACAGCTAAAGTACAACGGATGCAAGAAGTGGCTGTGATTATGTTATATCTTTCTAATTACACCGATATATACCTCTTCTTGAAAAGCTGTATACATATCTTGCAGTCGTGCAACCATGAGGATAGCACCTATATACACCACCCTACCAGCGATGGTAGACTAGTCAAAATAATAAATATTTCAGGTTAAATGTTGAGTATGATTCAATCCATCAAAATATGTGTCAGGCCCGGTTTTACGAAACTGGATTAAGCAATAGTTAGTAGATTAACTTGTTATCACCATTAGTTACGTATGTTTTTTTCGTACCTTAAATTAATAGTTAGTGGATTAGCACCCTAACTAAGATTGGTGAAAACGGGCCTTAATGGATTGAATTGAGTGAACTAGAAAGGATGTAAATAATTTTAAAAAAAAGATGAAAGATGAAGATGAGAAATAATTATCCAGGCAATTTCATCTATTGACGAAAGATAATTTTCGCAACTTGCGCGCCGGCGTGTGAAAGAATTTATACAGTTTTCCAGCAACTATTGATGATTCCAAAATGTCATACTCAACTATACATGAAGATTTGTTTTCAGGAGACTTTGAAGAGAATATTATCTTTTGAAATGAACATGGCTATTCAGAAAAGTGCTTTCAGATGGCAAAATTATCAACTTGGTGAAGATACTACATGAAACAATATCAAGACGAGTCACAATATTGATTTACGGTGATTAGAAGTTTGAATTGTGAGATCTTCTTATAGTGGTGTGCTATCTTAAAGGTCCTACCCTGTCACACTTCTAAGTCATGATTAGGACGGATGGGAGTTGGAACCTGGTTTCCGGTGAATCCGCCCCCCTAGCATCTTTCTAGTTCAGAATTATGGGGTGGTAAGATGGCCCTTGTGGTGCCCCGTTCAAACGATCCCATCTTTTATCCATGGACTTAATTGGGAAACAATGATTTTGTATCGATGTTATTTAAAAAAAATAAAAAAATTGTAAGATTCCATGCAGTTTTGAGAGGCATTTTGACTGGTTCAGTTGAATTATTTTCTATATAAAACCTCGTTTTACGAAAAATAAATAATGTATCAATTGAGCTAGTTATTTTGTAACGATAAATATTTTAATTGCAGGACAAAAATATCATAGGTAACCGAGGGTGGGAGCAGTTAAATCAACCAATTATCGCTCAATGAACCATTTTGTTTTCACCATCCGTAAAACCAGACCCGAGACGTCATCGATTGTTGAAGATAGAGAAATTGAAATAGTTGCATTCCATTCACGTTTTCTTATCTTTCATCAAAAAAGAGCCAAAGTGAGTTGAAACTAATTCCGAATTTCATAATACAGAATTATAAATTGAGAGTTTCATCGCAAAGGTCGGGGAGAAGGAGGGAGGGGGGTGGAGGGGTCAAGAGGCCACCCTCACCTCCCCTCCCCCACCGCCACCAATGTACTGAAACGGTGGACTAAAGTAGTAAACATAACACTAATACGATTTATGTTTATATGTATGCTCACTTGAGTGGATTGGACGTGTATTATAAAGTAGGTTGTAACTAATTCATAGAACTGGAAATGTGACAGATTAACTGGATAAATATGTGAAAACCACTTAAAAACATTATAAATCTATTATATTTATATTTTCCCCACCAAAAAGTCCAAGTGGTTCACTCTTGAGAAAACGGTACATGAATAATGCATACACATAACAGTAAGTGAGATTTGACTTAGAAGCAAACCGATTGATAGGTAGTGCAAATATGACATATATAATATGTGCCATATATATTCTCATATATATATATATATATATATATATATATATATATATATATATATATATATATATATATATATATATATGTATATATATATATATATATATATATATATAACTATATATATATATATATATATATGTATATATATATATATACACATATATAAATATATATATATATATATATATATATATATATATATATATATATATATATATTTATATATATATATATAAAAATATATATATACATATACCGGCACAGGTAGCTGAGCGGTTGCAGCACTTGCTCCATGTGACCCGGGAGGTAGTGGGCATGTCGGACCTGGTTCGATTCCCGCCACCGTCCATCTTTACAGGGGTTTTTCGTGGTTTCTCTCTGTAGTCTAGGCTAATGCCGGGATGGTTCCCACAATTTAGGCCACGACCACTTCCTTCCCACTATCCTTCCCATTACCCATAAAAACCTTCATCTCATCATCCCATCAGCTCATTAATCATCCATCCGACGCCAATATATCTTAGTCATCATTACAGTGCGTCGCCCAAAACCCAATATATTGAAAAAAAAAAAAAAATATATATATATATATAATGATATATATATATATATATATATATATATATATATATATATATATATATATATATATATATATATATATATATATATAATTATTATCATTATTATTATTCTTATTATTATTATATAGAATTATATATATATATATATATATATATATATATATATATATATATATATATATATATATATATATATATATAATTATTATCATTATTATTATTATTATTATTATTATATAGAATTATATATATATATATATATATAGAAAATTGAAATGGTAAAAACATAAGTCATTACAATCATCAAAATTGAAATCAATAAAATTACTCTTAAAAACGTTCATTATAATAATAATGATAATAATATATTCATTAGTCCAGAAAAATTGATCATACAAGTATGGTATTGGACGAGTTAACATTACAATTCATAAAAACACAACATGTAACCATGTTTCACCATATTTCACATTATTAACACGAATAAATTAAAAATCTTTACAATGAATGAAATGATGTGAGATCATTGGATAATGATTACTCCAGTCATATGAATATAATAATCACAGATAAGAGAATTAATAAATCTTTCAATATGAAAAATTAAAATCTAACGAAATAATTAACTTTATGAAAATATTTCTCAGATTTAAATTTAAACTTATCCTATTTTTTGATGTATTTCGATAAATTGTTATAAAAAATTGATCTTGCATAGCTGGGACAATTATCTGACATTTTGAGGCAATGTTTATTATATTTTTCAAATTTATGTTTTGTTTCATTATTATGATGTTATGTTTTCATACAGATCACTTATGTTATGACGTCATACTGAATTCTCGCCACGTTGAACGAGGAGTGTGTGAGATACCCCATTGCACGTATCAGTGGTACCACAAAGTACCGCCAGGAACGTGGAATGTCAGTCGACGGCTGAAATCCGCGTCAACCAATGGATTTCCCAGCTTTAGATTTTTACGACTCGTATAAATTCTATCGCGTACAGATTTTCCTGACGTCTACCTATCCTATACAGGAAGCCGGTGTGTACTTGTTGATCCAGGGAGCTTTCGCAGGGTCCCTAAGGACTAACAGGACCATATTTCATCCCGTCCACGGTTATTATTCCGATCTGACTTTCCCCTATATCGTGGGGACCAATTAATTTTACTTAAAAGAAAATGTATAAGACAAGTTGAAAGGAAAATTACTACAAATTGGTGTTATAACAAAACTTTCGTTCTATCCTAATTATAGGATTAGAATTTCAATTCAAAGCAAACTTATTTGAAAGAGACAGATGAGGATTAGCATGAAATGAATTCATATTAAATCCACGAATTGAATCTATTCACATTTCTTCTGAGATTATTCGTTCAAAATGAGTCGTGTTGGGTTACAGAACAATGGAGTTATACGTGAATGATTTGGTATAAAGAATTGTTAGGATTCTGACTGTATGAAACATAGAGAACGTAGAGATGTCAGAAATGAGAACGGGTGATGGTGAACTATGCATAGACGTGCGATGTGGCCATAACAGTCGCATTTCAAACATCAAGTAGATACGCTGTTTTCATGTCTATTGGATGGTATATATATAGCTACCTCCCGAACAAAACTAGTTTAAAAATTCGAAATTTTGACAGATAAATACAGGATGTATTCTTCGTGTAGACTGTGACGTGAATTCCAACTTAATAAATTATTACGAGTTTTTATTTGGGTTGCTGCATATTTTATTCGCGGTTTGTGTTATTTTATTGTTTTTTCGATCGACTTCACTCATTTGTCGACAGATGATTGTGTTGAATATGACTTGAAGGTCTGAGGTAATGATCCGAAGATTTGACCATAGAATGTAATATTATATATATATATATATATATATATATATATATATATATATATATATATATACATATACATACACATATAACATATATATATATATATATATATATATATATATATATATATATATATATATATACATATATATATATAAACATATATATATATATATATATATATATATATATATATATATATATATATATATATATATATATACATATATATATATATATATATATATGTATATATATACATATATATATATATATATATATATATATGTATATATATATATATATATATATATATATATATATATATATATATATATATGTATATATATATATATATATATATATATATATATATATATATATATATATATACATATATATATATATATATATATATATATATATATATGTATATATATATATATATATATATATATATATATATATATATATATATATATATATATATATATATTTATATACATATACATATACATATACATATATACATATATATATATATATATATATATATATATATATATATATATATATATATATATATATATATATATATATATATATACACACTATATTGATATAATTTTGAAGATATCTTCAGATTGAACATAATCGTTATTTGTTTTGTTACGTCATGAAATTATGCAATTCTTTGTCATCTGCCCGGATTTATTTGAATTCAACTCAATCGAAATATCAGGTTTTCATTCATTCTGGCTGAACAAACGGCGGTATGAAAAATGAATTTGTGAGTTGATCAAATGAAGAGTTCAATGTTTTATCTCATTTCGCGTAGCTTCATGTTCTGTAAAACTAAGTGTGCTCCCAAATAACCATGCTGTTGATGGGGTCGGTATGTGAGGATAATCAGTCCATAAAAAATATTCGGTCATGCGGAAAATAGAAATGAAACTGCATAGAGACAAACGCTAATCAAGTGGGAGACACCACTACAAATTTGTGTAGTAAAATTTTATATATATGATTGTAAATTTTCATATGTATATTATATATCATATATGTTGAACTCTTTTCTCGGGACTGCCACGTTCGCTCTTTTTGATACAGTTGTTGGATTTGAAATGATCCGTTGCTCCAACGCTTTGACAAGATCGCACTTACCATCTTCAGGGATCCGTGTTGGTCAGCGGGCTGCGTGGAACGCATTTGACTTGATCAAGTAACATATTGTTAATTTACGTGGATGAAATGGATAATTTCATCTCGAGAATTGAAAAAAAAGGTAAAAAATCATTCGTAATGAAGTTAGTTCAAGTTACAAGTGAAAGTAGTTCAAGGGTTCGAGTCCCGCATAAGTTGAGTAAGGGTCTTCGTAAACATCATTCATTCACTTGTTCGTACCCCTGAATAACCAAACTATTGGTGGGGTCGCTAAACAAACAATCGTAAGCAAAGTAATAATTCAATATTCCAACCGAAAGTTAGGGTCCTTCAAACTTATTCTTTGGTTTTCT
Organism: Brachyptera risi; assembly: GCA_964007535.1. Lineage (NCBI taxonomy): Eukaryota > Metazoa > Arthropoda > Insecta > Plecoptera > Taeniopterygidae > Brachyptera > Brachyptera risi. Next base: position 40,675,549 of record OZ023332.1, read on the forward strand.
CTTGTCTTTTTTCTGTGTCGAATGTGGAGGACCCAGGGGCGGGCAGCAACCCGCAGCTCTCAAGCCTGACAGATGACGTGTTGTAACAACGCGCCGCTCTCGTCCCCGAGGCGCTGATGACCGACGAACATGTGTCCACATTCAGAGAGATAAAAATATAAATCAAGATTTATACCTGAACTGGAACAATTCATTTGTCATCGCGAACGTTGTGTTAAGAGTTGTGGAATCCCGGAATATCTAACACATACATTGGAATAGGTGTGACGTTGTTGAAAATACGATTAAAAAAAATTAAAAATAATGTATTTATTTATTTATTATCGTTTGGCTGGACATGACATCACCTTGAACTATAACAGGCAGACAAAATACAAGATTGATGGAAAAATACACATAAACAAACAGACAGACAAAAACAAACAAAATTATGATTTCACAATTTTTCATATTTCACTAAATTTAATTTTTCGTATTTTAAAAAATTACAATTTTTCATATGAAAAATGGTTTTAGTTAGCGACGATAGAAATCTACTATTTATTTCTATTCTTTTTATTTATATTGATCGAATGGTTTAAGGCGAGCCCAGTCACCGTAGGGCAAAAAGTTCCCACCAGGGTGATTATTTGTGAAAATATTGTGGATGTTTATTATATAGATCAATACTATTTCATGAGGTACTTCTCTGCATGGTGTGAAGCAGTGTCACAACAATACGTTCATCCGGAAAGCCAATACGGTGGTTTATGTTCCAGTTGACACTGAAAATGGTAACAAAACGTGCATCTCGCGGTACATACACGATTTTATTACTTCTTGAGATGCGTGTCTGGTATTGATGTGTTTGTAGAACAACTATAGTGCTTTTGGGATAAATTAGGAATTACAATTTTAACCGTATGCGCTCGGCATACAAGACCAGGGAAGCTCACGCCATTTTTTGTTGTAAATCAAGGTGACAGAAACAATTTTTTCTGTATTCAAAATGGTTACATGGGCATGCTGATGAAATTCAGTTTATCTGATAGGAGAAGGTTTACTAAATCAATGTATCAATTGTCATTTTTATACTGACCATCTTCTGGTTTTCGTGTATGTAACAGTTTAACGTATTTTCCAACTGATTTTCAAAATTTGTCTCGTAATTATCAACTCGTTTTTCCAATTACATTTTTAAATATACTAAATTTTAACATTGATATATCAATAAAATTAATGAGAAAAAAATTGGATACACTTTTGTGAATGTATTTCTCTTAAATACAGACTGTTATTATAATTAAATACTGATCAGTGATCACTGACTACCACTATTAGGAAAAAATGACCATCTTTCAATTTTCATCAGCGCTCAAATGATTGGAGGACAATATTACAACGCTGAAACTGGATTTAATGGATAATTACGATATCACTGTTTCCAATTATAGAGAAATCTAGAAATCATCATCTCAATTTCAGATATCAGAATTAGTTCACGAAATATTGAAAAAAATAGAGTCGAAAATTTTAAATTAATAAGGAAATAATTCAATCAATAAACTCATGCAAGATATCCTTCCAAAATAAAAATAAAAAATTAGCAACAAAGCCATTCAGCATTTCAATGTCTGAATTTGTTGAACTTAGATTCCAATTAAAAATATCGAATCTAATTTGGGAAATTCTGAAAAAGTAGAGGAGAATATTAATCGGAAAAAGTCAACCTTGAATAGATAAAATTTGAGAAAAATCATTTCAAAAATTAAATTCTAACAAAAAATGTGATCATAAATTGAATTTTGTTCACAGTGTTCCCTGTAAATTTCTCCATTTCTTTTCTATCTCATTTCATTATAAAATCCATTCCGTTTATATGCTTTTTGTGTCTGTGCATGAATAACCTCGTCGTTGAAGTGCCGTAAACCACACAAATTGTGTGTCTGTTACTGCACCTTCTCCTTCTGGAGACTACCGCTCGTGTTCTCGTGCGAGGAGGAACTACGAGATGAGTGTGAATCAGGTAGCGTATATTGAATACTATTGCCACCACTACAACAGTTAAACAATAATGTAGCTGACCAACCAACAGCTTACCTCACCTGCAAGATTTACTTCACCAAACATTTTCAATTTAAATCTTGAGTCTTTGTTCTCCTTTTTCCTTCCTTCTACTCCTTCTTTTTTTTGATCTCACCAATGGGTATCAAGAGTTTTACTTCTTTCCAATGAAATGTCAAGCCTATAGTTATTTCTTTCAAACCATTTTGTCTGCTTTATTTCAAATCTCTCGAAAATATAATTGGTTTTATGTACAGCTAGGAACATAAGTAAAAGTCTCTCTGCTATACCTTGTGAAACCAGTTGACCATGTTATACTGCATAAGATTTAACAGGTATAAGACAACATAAACAGACTTTTACTTATGCTTTAAGTCGTACATTAGAACTAAATGACGTGTATGTTGGCTACAGACAGGGGATTGTTTTGGTGAAGATTCACTTAGCAGCCCACTGCCAGCTTGGTTATTTGGGGATTCAAATAAGCAGAGTTGCCGTGCAATATGGGAATTCCAAACAGTATCCAAATTTTAATATGGAAATTTTCCATATTTAATCAATATCAAATCAAATATGTTGAATGAAAAGAGATTTGAGATTGCAAGTCATGATTCTTGATCATTTGAATGACTCATTAGTCATTTGAGAAAAGACATCAGTCCAAAATAGCAAAATTTTAGTCAAGACATGGAAAAATCAATTTATTCACGAACCACCAAACTAATGAGAAAGGGCGTCAGTCCACGTCTAAATGGCCTGAAGTTAATTGCGTTTATTTGAGAAAGGGCATCAGTCCAATCAAGCTTCTTTTAATTATCTCAAAATTGACTGATAGCTAACAGATAGACTGATGCCCTTTCTCCAATGAGTGATACATGTGGGCTGATCCTATTTCACTTTCAGTTTCCACTCATCTTACTAAAATAAACAGAATTATATTATTCACTTCTGGTTGGGTGATCACTTATTACTTTTCTCGTCACCTGGTCATTTTACTTATCACTAATTGAACTAACTGAATATCACTATTTTGAGCTTTTTCCCATTATTTTAATTTAATACCAATCACCGTTTTGATATCGAATTGATAGATTGTCAAAAATTCCACTTCGATATCGAATCGAAGTCAACAAATATTGAATTCATAAAAAATATCAGAATTGAACAGCATCCCAACAAACACACAAGCACGCGATAGAAAAATTGAATTTACAAAAACTCGGAAGCTTTTGCTGAACTTGAATTCACATCTGACTTGACTTCAGTTCGCAACGCAAGACCCACAGATCGATTTAGTTGCTGATTTTTGAAGATCATAATAATTATTCTACTTATTATAATGAGATCTTATCTTATATTAGATGGAGAGATCAGATAAGTGAAAGTGTAACGAGAAGAGGAGGTATATGGGAAGATGTGGAAGAGGGAAGATTGTGGGAAGAACGGAAAGCATGGCGAATATTAATAGAAATGGAAGAAGAAAGTGAAGAAGAGGATGAAGAGGATGAAGATGAAGATGCCACAGGATTGGCCAGCCGGCATCATTTAAGAGGCCATAGATGATGGTGTTTTGACACCCCCCGACCTGACTTGTTGGAACCGGGAGAAAGATAGTTATTTAATTCATATTAAACTGGGCCACTGTACTAACATCTATCAGTATAAGTGACTGACAAATATGGCAGTAGGTAGTGAGGTGGAAGGTTATTTCATTAATAGCCTAAATGCTCAGGATAGTGGATATGAAACGGTTGTGGCCTGTTATCAAGGATCCATCCTTGTATTCACTTCAACGCCTGAGGGAAACCAGGAAAAACTTCCGTCAGGCTGGTCGATCACGGTAGGAATTCGAACACTGGTCTCCTGAATGATTGTCCTGTACGATAGCATTGGGTCCATCTGCCACAGTATCGTAATCACTTGATATCCCCGAAGACGTATCACAAGGAAATCTCAATTTGTTACCTCGTTCTATTTTCGATAAAATCAACAGAAGGTAATTCATAATGTGTCTATAAGTATGTAAGAACCAGAAGCAGAGGAGCTGGGGGGTCAGGGGGTTCAACTGACCACCCAATAATCATGTGATAGGCCTAACAATAACAAAAACTATAACTCACTTGACAAATTTATCAGTCTTGACCCCTCAATAATGTAAAGCTTCCGTGGCCTGTGGTTGGAACCACAGTGGAACCTCGATACAGCGTTCCTGTATTCACCGTTCTCCTGCTTCTGACATTCATTTTGTCCCACCCCACTCCCAATAACAATGTTTAATTTTCCTGGATAGAGCATTTTCCTGCACTGATGGTTTTATCATTCTGGTCCCTTGAAAGATGATGGATAGAGGTTGAACTGTATATGCCATATATCACGCATAATGATATACAACACATTTTCGTTTACAGAATATCGAGTAAATAAATCACAATACATAATATAGATGAACTTTTCAAATGGTCATTTTTAATGGCCATTCAGTACTATAGTTACAAGATGGTAGAAAATAACAGAAAAACATCATTGCCAAGGACATTAAAAGTCATTTTGCCTTTGAAATACTGTAATAGGCTGTATATAAAATATAAATCAGTCTAGCGGGAAGCTCAACGAACAAACCACGCATGGAATCATGACACTGGGTTGAATATGATATTACACCAACGACACTTGATGCTATTCATCTGACCTTGGATTATTCATAGCTACCATACCAAGAATTACGATACCTAGGATATGGTACGATAGCCATGTTCCAAACCAAGATCCAAAATTATGCTACAATTTCTCATGATTTGAAAATCACACAAAATTGAAAAAATATTGCTCATATTATTTCAAAAATTATAGAAAACTAGATAGGAACTTCTGTTTGAATCTGAAGTTTTAAAAACATTTTTGACTAATTGAATTTGTGAAAACCAAGTTCCTCCAGAGAAAATATTTTGGGGAGTATTGCAAGTGGTCCGGCATAAAACTGCACATAACCTCTCCGTTATCTGAGCTCATCCTTACACAATTCGCTCACTTATATTTCTGAAGCTTCTTTTTAGCTTGGGACCTTTCCTCCTGGGTGTGTTCTTTAAACCTGTGTATCAGGACAGACTCGATCGAAATGAAAAATTTGTTACAAACCCTACAAAGAAAGTCGCCTTTTGTTACGCTACCAACCACCTTCATCTGCCCTTCACTCGTAACCAACTTATCACTCTGACTAGTAACCGTACTTTCATCTGTTGAAAATATCGTAGATAGTGCATCTGAATTATCCAGATCGGCTGTAAATGTTTGTATCAACGCCGAGCACGTAGTTGGAATTTCGCAATCAATTTGATCGCCTGAATTATGACTAACGTTTGTTTCAACGACTGGCGGATCAATAATTTCTTCACTTCCCACGATATAGTTTTGAGTATAGATGTATGCTTCCGTATTGGAACGGCAAAAGTTTGGCATGATTGTTTGAGGTAAAGTACACTCATTTCCTGATGCATTATCAATTGAATCTTTCGCGATCGGTAAATCAACTTTAACCAGACGACTTTTCATTAGAAAGCTCTTACGCATAACAGACGTAGATTTAGATGACGTGCTCGATTGTTGTAACGACGGTTGTTGATTAGACGATACTTCTTGCGTAGTAAGCTCGTCAATGTTATTGTAGTCGATGTATTCCACTTCCATTGCAAAGTTGCTTGGGTCTTGTAAACTGCCGTCGGAAGTGTCGAATACATTGTTTGCAAAGAACTGAGCTGGCGTTTCAAATCTAGAACGGAATATTACCGACCGATTAGTTGAACCAGAAACATCAAAATAGAGTGTGAAGAAGGTATACATTTCCAGCAGGTGAAAAAATACAGCCTCTACTTCATTATTGGCGCAAAAAGACCTGGATGTCAACATGCCGTGAAACCCAAACATTAATTACGGTAATTCTGAATGTTTCATCACATGGCATTTTTTTAAAAAATGTAGCCTCAATTGGGAAACAATGATTTTGTATCAAGTTTAAATGTCATATTAAAACAAAATGAAAACATATGACATGACATATGGAAATTTCTGAATAACAACAGAGGTATTGCCAAAAATACAGAAATCACAATTAATATTAAAGTTTTGAAACATGAAAAATATCCTGAAGGATACAAAAATTACAATTACGGTTAGGTTGAATATACTTGAGTCTGCATGGAAAATAATGAGGAAGATGTACAGCTTCGTGGCAATCTGAAATTTCTGGCAACAGAGTAAATTATTTCAGTCGATTGGATCCACAATTTCTCAAAAAGATATCAATTATTGTTTCGATATCTAATTGATAAAATATTGAATATTCTAAATCAACATCAAATCCAAGTCCTACAATATCAAATCAAACCAGAAAAAGTCAAAAGGTAACCCTACTTGCGATACGAGTTGTAGCCTAGGTCAGGCATTGTAATATGTACTGACCCTGGAAAAATGCACAATATTATATACCCTATATACTGTATCAAATTTCCTACACTACTTGATACTGATGACATTACAAAACTAGCCACCTTTTTGAACGTTGTAAAGTCATAGTCAATTCGACAACCAATTGAGGCCTACGCTAAAAATTGTACATCATATCGATAATTCAAACTGGAATTTTTAAACACTCCGCATGACATAAAATAGTTTTCAATTTCAAGTTCAACTGATCAAATGAGTTGGGAGACACTCGAAAAGTTACATACGTATATGAAACTTGACATAAATATAGTAATTTCTCCAACGTAACAAAAATCACTGGAAAGTGAGTGCCTCTTCATTCAGTTTCTTCGTGTCAAATATGTTGAATAGTCTGTCTAAAGAAACTTAAATTTCACTTTTCACTTATTTTACTATTTTAATAACTTTACTACAGTTAAAGCTGGAAGACCAAGAGGAAGATGGAAGGACCAGATAAGTGGAAGCAAGAGGAGAAGGGGAAGTGTATGGGAAGGTGTGGAACAGAAAAGATTGTGCGAAGAACAGAAAGCAAACTTAGGGAATATTGAAGAGATGGAGGAAGAAAGTGAAGAAGAGGATGAAGACGAGGAAGACGATGAGGTAGGATTCAATTGATGCTCCAGATGAATGGGGTCAACACCCCTGACCTGACTTGTTTCAACCGGGGGTTTGATCATTCATTTATACTTATTTTAACAATTTATCGTATTTACCAAATGGTCCGTCCACTAAACTTGTCGTCCCATTATGATCTACCATTAAAAAAAATCTACAGTAGGCCTACCGGTACATGAACAATTTCATGCTGAACTAGTTCTAGACGCTCAAACTGAGTAGGCCTATGCAATTACTGCACGGCTTAATTTAGGAATAAAGTATCTGTTGTTGAGGTAAGCTGCTTGTTTTTCTGCATATTCTTTCGTTTCGGCCTGCGGAAAATGGTATCAGTTTTTGTGGTGGGAAAATTTGCAGTCTAATTTTTGAATCCAATCCATTATGGAAATTTCGATTCACTTCATAACTCTAATTCAATCGTAATTGTAATTGTGTCAAAAGAAATGTACAGTAGGCCTAGTTCTTGTATTGTACTGCAAGTCATTCCTACAATTTCAACCTATCAATTCCAACTGCTCTGAAATAGCACAATTATCTGCTGGAAGGACAAAATTGCTACTTCATGGCACACATCACTTTCATTGCCCATGCTAACGGGAAGATTGACCAGAGAGCTGATGGACTATTTTTTCATCTTGAACCTAAGGATCTTTTTACATTTAAAATATGAAACTAAATTCAAAACTGGAGGCTTGGTTGAACTACCAATAATACCATTTGAAAAAAATATCATTAAAAATGTGTCTGCACGACTGTATGATTGAATGCGCAGCATCGTATAGGACGACTATTAAGTAGACTTACTCTGGAATAGGTTCCGTGACTGGTTCTTCGATAACTTCAATAACTGGTGGAGGCTTGGTAGACTTCTTCGAATTAGCAACACTTTTTGCAGACTGACTCTCAACCTCCATCGGAGCGAGCATACCTTTCAGCTTCGAATTACCCGCTAAAAACAGATCGATTGTCTCATTGCACACTTCAAGTTTCTTATAACAACTCGTACAAATCCACTGCGGTAGATAATCACATTTGACGATGTGGTCGCTAGCCGGTAGTAACCGGTTTATTTTAGCCGACAGTTCATTTCCCGGCCAAACATTTTCGAATATATATATCACCTCCGAGTCGTGTATTATGTCAGCGCAGAGACGGCACAGTTTCTGACGATGGAGCAAATCAAAAGCGCCCTTTTCATACGTTTTCCCGTTCCAGACGGGAGTGTTTTCAGTTTGCGTCGCAGCGTGATTGACTTTGACGTTTGGAGTGGAAGCATAAAATGCGTCGGTGTTATCGTCATAGTAGACTCTTTCGAACAAGCGCTTTTGCACTTGGTTGCCGTCGGTGACCTCTTCGGGCGGCGCGCTGACGGGTTCGAAGATCGTCGGAATGGCAGACTTGGTGAGCGTGTTTCTGAGATCGTTGATGAAACAGTCTCGTTCGAAATGTTGTGAACAAAGGCTGTGATATAAGTTGAGTTTGTTTATTTTATCCTTTCCAAGAAAGTCGAAGCGTCCACATTTGATTGCCCACTGTCGTGCCCTAGACGAGAACATATAGGAAATAAAATCAGACTCATTTTCAATTTCAATTTCCATTAATTTGCATTTCATTTTGAAGAACTCATATTTAGGAGGGCTATAGGTTCGATGATGCACTGTAATGCAGACAGATAATAAAGAGATAATGGAGTCGGCAATTCATGAATGAAATAATCGGAAAGTTTTTTTTATTTTTTTGGGACAGCAGTAAGCAAGCACTCGTGGATTCTCGTTAAGTAGGCCTACCTTTCCGGTATTCACCTCCAACAACTAAGGAATATTAAAGGGATCAGCTGGTTTCCTGAATAACGGTACAGCGCCCTAGCAACCAATCTACCGGTCTCAGTTGCTTAGGCCCATATTAGTAGTTCAAGACGTATGGTACAGTATTTATAATTTGTAATGATATCTTAGTGTTCTCGAATTGAGTCCAAATCACAGTGAGTATACAGATGAATATTAGAGCGTCAATGACAAAATAGGAGGCGCGTAACAAAAGAGAGAAGAGAAATGAAGATGGTTCTGATCAAGTGGAACCTTTACACATCAATTGTTCACTAAAACTTCAAACTGAAAGCTGAATTTATTGAATAAAACAGAAAGTTTTCACTGTATAAATACATGTTTGAGGACATGAGCCTTGTCTAGTGCATACATTACAGGAAACAGTAGGTCTGCGAGAGGTATCATTGATAAAACTTGCCTCGCCAAGTTCTTTGGGAAGCGATGAAATGTCAATTCAGGTGATGTTCTCTTGACATTATTACAGTTGTGAGCCTCACATTTTGATTCTCCTTTAACCATGTCTGTATATTGAATACGCTGATCCAAGCACTGGTTGCTGGGATTCTTGTTTTCCGCAGTTTCAAACCGCTGCAAAGAAAAAGACAATTCGATGCTTTTTTTGTACCTCAACCTACATCTAGGTAGATTTGATGAGTAGCCAGCAGCCTTTGAAGAAATCAATATTAAGTCAACCTAAGTCAAAGATTGTTAGTATACAAAAATATATCACATCTGTATTATATTTGGAAATGGCATATCAATAAATTTCATTTCATTTTCATAGGTTATGTACGGCCTAGGTCTTGCAAGTAAACTTGTAATTCAATACACAATTCTTTCACATTTCTATTGTTGATATACCCTAAATACGCTGTGCTCTTGAGCAAAATTTCTCACCTATTTCACTGACGATCTAGTCAGTAAATCAGCAGTAGGCCTACTGACTGTGTCAATACTTTCCACCGCGGTTTTGACAGTTGCTTGCTCAATGATCAATATTATGAGTGACACATGTTTCGCTGGCTGCCGATAATACAGCAGAGAGCTACTTTATCGGCCACTTGTCGGCTTTTCACTTTCAAGTGCAAGGTCGTGATGATTGGTAGCAGGAGCATTGACCTGGGCAGGGACGAGGTAATTCGCCTGTTTTTTATTGTATTGTATTTGTATTGTATCGTATTATTTTTTTCTCCGTTAGATTTGGTACATGGTACAAATATAGGATTCGTCAAACTAAAACTTAACTTGACATTGACAGTAATGATCAATTTAAATTAAAGATATTATGTTCAATTTTTTCACATAATGTATAAAATAATTTTTCATTTAATCAGAATAATTACTTGGGAAACGCCACGAGTAGCTGGGGTAAAAGTGAGATGTGACGTGCATCGAAGAATATACATTCATCACATATCGATGAAATAAAAACAAATATGTATGTATGTATATATATATATATATATATATATATATATATATATATATATATATATATATATATATATATATATATATAAATAAATATATATATATTTATATATATATATATATATATATATATATATATATATATATATATATATATATATATATATATATATATATATATATATATATAAATATTCATTTATATATATATATATATATATATATATATATATATATATATATATATATATATATATATATAAATATTCATTCATATATATATATATATATATATATAATATATATATATATATATATATATATATATATATATATATATATATATATATATATATATATATATATATATATATATATATATATATATATATATATATATACATTTACAGATTTTTTCAGTTGAATAATTCATTTCATCCATACCGTTTCACTTGCAGGTTGATCGTGAACACAAATAACATGTGAATAACATGTGCATAACAAGAGATGATAATTGATCGATGCAAATTTCTTTTCTCTTCGTTCGCAAAACAAAATGGAAGCCAGGCGAAATAAATTTGAAATATAATACTTTATGACATTATGACAAGGTGCAGGACTACTTGATGGTAGAAATATCGATCGAATCTTTTCCAATCCTAGACCACTTCTCACTCTTTTTAGTCTTTTATTCAGATTTCATTCACGAAATTTGTCCGTCTTTCCATCATTTTTCTTTCGTTGCACGAATGACTTACGTCAATAACCAACTGAACGACATGAAAATGGTAACAATTCAATAATAGTAGAAAGCAATAGTTTGGTCAGTTTTGTTCCATTTAATATAATCGGTTCATATTGGGCAGCACGGTGATGGACAATTATTATAGCGAGTGGATTTTTACCTCTAGTGTTGTATGTGTGACTAGATTTGCTGTCAACTTTGACCTGAAAACTAATTATAAACTCATTCGAAAAAGAGAAGTGGCAATGTGTTTTGTTAAAACCGATGAACAATATAGGCCTACAATGTTTCAAACTACAATGGAATTGAAATTTTATCGTTTCAAATTTTCAGATTGTGTTTTAAAGACGCACTATACTGATGACTACGATCTATTGGAGTCGATGAATGATATATGAGATAATGGGATGATGAGATGGAAGGTTATTTCATTAGGTGTTTTTGGATACTGGGAAGGAGTCGGTCATGGCCTTTTGTTAAGGAACCATCTCAATCCCAATATTGACCTGAACGACAGAGGGAAACAACAAAAAAAACCTGTCAGGATGTTCGATCATGGCGAGAATCGAACCCCGGTCTCCTGGATGACTGATGAGTGTATTGACCACTCAGCCACATGTCAAAATATAGATTGGAAACTCTCAGTAATTCAGTGTCATTATAACAATTTTGTCAAATTTCAGAGAATGAAAACATCTATATATTAGTCGTATTTGTATTATTTGTAATGTTGTCATTTGTAATTATTTGTATTATTTTGGAAACTGAAATACTTTCATCTGAGGTGAAAAAGTAGGGTCATATACAGTGCAGTCCTGGCGGCAAAGTTCATTGTTTCTTATTCAAAATAAAATAGTCCAAGAGACAATTATTTATCTGGTGAAAAGACCGCCACGAAGTTTGAAAATAATCGAAAGAAGCCGCTCCAATGGGTGCTGCTGATTCATCCCTAGCCTCAAATGGGAAACAATGATTGTATCCAGATTTTAATGTTTAAAAACAAATATATTATTCGCATCCTACATTCACATAACTCTCGATCGTCCATGCATGATACTGTACAACATTGCTCTAGTTTCTATTCCATTTTTATTACCCAGTGCAGTTTTTACAAACACAATCCAACATGTATGCACTTTCCATTTCACTCTGATTTCTTTAGTGCATCTACGAAACCGGCCGAGTGGCCTGCAAACACGAAGACCCAGGTTCGATCCTGTGAGTAGTTCCGAGTGCGGTCGCTCAAGCAGCAGCACAGTCAGGTTCAACCGAGTGCTCGTGCACTCAACAATCTCGGTACACATGCACCTAGATCCCGGTGCACACGCACCTATACGTCATCTTTCCCCGCACCCCACAGCCCCCCCCCCACAACCGCCAAGAACCACGTGATCTGTGCTGGTCGTGAATTATTCAAGTCAGCTTCCGAGAGGACTTTTTTATGATTCATAAATCAGGTATATTTTTTCTCTTTGTCAGAAAGGCGATTAGAATGTGATAATTATGCCATACCTTTCAATGGAATTCGGAATATTGTATTCTGATCAAAGACGAATACGTTCACATGCTGTGGGGCCTGAAGAGCGTATACCGGAATATAATATAATCAGTTGTGTGGCATGGTCTTGGGTGTCACACCTTGACTGGACTCTTACCACATTTTACAGCCATGCATTCATAAGTATCCCCAAGCCCATGTCACATAGCCGAGTATATTTTAATCTGGTATACGCTATTCAGCATCCCCCACTTGCGATCACATTCAATGTTTTCGTATATATATATATATATATATATATATATATATATATATATATATATATTCTTGATCTGTTTAAGGGGTGATAGCTGCAGTTTAATTTCGTCTAATTTTTTTTTTCATGGTGGCTATTATAATTATAATGTCTTCATTTAGCAACATCTATAGCTATTGAATTTGCCTCCTTCCGTTGCTCAGCCAGCTAAGGCATCGCTTTAGAAACTGTAGTCATCCGATGAGCGTGGGTTCGAGTCTCGTATAAGGCATGTGTTTTGTAAAACGTCCTTTCACTTATCATCATTTCATAGTTTCATTATCACCTGCTCATTCGTACCCCCGCATAACCTAGCTGTTGGTGGGGTCGTTTAAATAATAATCATCAGCAATATATATATATATATATATATATATATATATATATATATATATATATATATATATATATATTTATATTTATCATATACATGTCGATATGATACAATACAGACACAGTATAAAATTTGCAAGATCAGGTTGCATTAGATAGAAAGTACAAGATGACAGTTGAATCAAAGTTAAATTAGATGAGGAATGTATAGCTAATTGAAAATAAAATTAGACAGACTGAGAAGTCTGCCAAGTCTGCATGTGTATTAAATCTATATCTACACCTGCTGTTATACACTGACTACATTGGGTAAGGTTTGTGTGGATTGGACATCGAAACTGTAATACTCAGTTTCGAACCTTATCCCATTCAACCCTAACCATCGCCTTTATTCTTTCTTTATTCCTCATCCTTCATCCGTTCCTTATACATGTGATACAGTCAATGGAAGTTATCAAGATATAAATTACCCAAAGAGAAACATTTTTGTGCCGAGGAATTCTTCGAGCTAACATATAAAACTTGAAGTAGATGTTGAGAACATGAAAATGTGAGTATAAGTGTGAATAGTAAAGTTGAAAATCATAAGTTTTGATGATTCTAATTTGTTCTAACTGATATAAACATAATGTAATCGAATAATTTTACGCAAGAAAAGGCTGCAAACTGAAACTGAAATCTGATCTATAAATCAAACTATAATAATTGAAACTGAAACGTGAATAAAATGTTCTTCTTTATATTAGGTATTATATTATGCGTATTTAGTATCATTTATGCATGTTAGCACTAAAACAGATCTACGCAGCTTACTATAATTTCATTCACTCACGACTCTTTGCGAAATCGAAATTGAATTGAAATAGAATCTATACGCATAGCTTACAGTTAATATTCACTCAACCCATGTACGGAGTGTGAATTTATAACGTCTGCTAGTTTCAGTGCGTATAATGCTATTACATTGTCGGGTGGACGCATTTCAATGCAGCTTCATCGATCACTTCATGTGTAAATACGCAACGCACACTTGCGCTCACAAACAACATGGTTCAATCCAAAATTCAAATAAGAATTTGAATAAAATCTACGCACATTTAACCGCTGATTTTCCCACAGACTATATTATGCGTGTAGTGCGTATATATATATGCACATTGTTCTTAGTGTTTTTGCTTATAATAATGATAATAATATATAAATATATATATATATATATATATATATATATATATATATATATATTTTTTTTGAGAGAGAATCATTTTACACAAAATATGAGTTATTTACAGATATCGTGGACCCACAAAGTCATAACAGACTTGTCTGTGGGTCTACTAATTAATATTATCATACATAAATACACATCACAAGAAATGTCTGGATAGCAGCTAGTTGACTTAATATAATAAAAACAAATAAAATACTTCTTCACTTCTCTTTTAATAATAAATAATACATATTCATCTTGACATGAAAGATATTGCTATGATATTAACATATGATTTTTTAAATTTTAGGGTGGTAATTTAGTATAAGGTACAATTTTGCCAAATCTAATTTTTTATTTCAATTTTTAATAATGATTTTATAATAATAATGATCATTTATTGATTGGTCATCAAATTGATCATATAAATGATATTTGATAGGTCATACAGATATATCAGTATATTTTTTTCATTCTGCATTTTAATGTGACTTAATCGATCCTTCATGTGTATGTATACGAAGAATGTGATGATAATATAAATAATTTACGATCCCAAAGTTGGTCTATAAGTAATTTCATACAGGTATATTTGGAGCTGTAGAGATCAAAAGGCATTCTGGTAGCTAATTGAAAAGCTCAGTTTAGGTGATACTGAAAGTTACGATTTATTGCTCACTGCTGGTAACCATGGTCACCTAGTGTATGATGAACCAAACCTTATCCAGGTATTTATTGTGTCTCCCAAGACATACCGTGATATGTATGTCATCGAGTGGAGGAAATTATTGGAGTGGTTGAGTTTTCGGTATACGTTTTTTTTTTAGCATATACATATTTGACGCAAAGTCTCCCGATTGAGGCGAAAAAGAAAAGGGCGGTAAGAAGGGCGTTCTCAACACCCCTAAATAAATAATTAATTATCGTGTATAACTAATAATGTAGCAAAATATTCTTTTTATATATGAAGGGATAAGGAATAATCATATTTATTTTTTCCCCAATCTAAACGTTCGAAATGTTTTCTATACCTGGAATTATCCCCCTGAGATTTATTGTTATCTTATAGTCAATGATTATATTATCATATTATTATCATCATTTATATCACTTCTATTATTATTGTTATCATTATTATTATTATCATTTACTACTTTCATCAGTTATATAATATTGTTGATTTGTCCTGATCCTAATCTTAACAATATTGTGAAATCTTTATGATAAACTTGTACAACTTCAAATTTACATTGTATTGTAATATTTGTATTCATATTTTCACTCATGGACTATGTACCAATTACCTCGGAAGAGGGTCACCGGTTCAATATATATACATACACCATAAGGTGGTGAGATCACCCTTGTGGCACCCCGTCCGAATGATCCTATATTTCAATAATATACCTAATGGGGGAACAATTATTTTGTATATCAAGTTTCGATATTTATGAAAAAAAAATCAAGGAATAACGGTAGCCATATTAAATATTCAATAATATTCATGTAGTTACACAATATTTCGAATACTTAACAGAAATGTAGCCAGTGTTACAAGTGAAATAAAAAGTAGCCAAAATCCGCCTATTTGTAGTTAAAAAGAGTTCCCTACATCTGTTAACTGCTTTGTGGCGAGATATCCCCAGTCCATAGCGGGTATATAAATAAACATACAGATTCTTGGCGATAAAAATAGATATGTAGGTGAACTTATAGGAAAGGAAAAGTGATTCGTAATACAAAATTGCACCATTATATAAGTTCCTAGAATATAAACATCCACGTGGCATTCTTACTTCTTACATTCTATGTGATGATATTAATAATAACGTTTCTGTATTGACCATCCCACTGTCATACGTCACTAAATGACGTATGCAACTCTCGGGCTACGATCGAATGAGAAATACAGATTAATGAAAGAAACAAATGAAATGATGAAATCAATGGATGTATTGAATAGAATAATGGAAAAATTAAATCAATAGAAAACATAGAATGCACATGGACATTTGTGGTATGTATTTCGTTAAGAAATGTAGAACTTAGGAGGTTTTTCGTGCGAAATTTTGAACTTTTTCTTAGAGTGGGTCTATATAGTAAGTGAAACAATCAGAGAAATTGAACTTGAGGAAATGAATGCGCAAGATGTATAGACCCTTATGTTGGAAATATTACCATGTTTGTTTATTTTATTTTGATCGAGATACTTGACAAAAAACCATTATTTCCAAATTGCAATGCTTTGCAATTGAAATGATGAAGAGATTAAATAGTAGTGCAAACAAATATTAATTATGTTGGATATTAATGATGAATGGGAGAAGAAAGATTTGAGAAAAAAAACATTACTATTAATAGCGATGCTATCATAATCATGAAGAGATGAAATAATAATGGAAACAAAAATCAATTATGTCGAATATTATGATAATTGAATTGAATAGAAAGATTCGAGAGAAAACAACAAAAAATCGACGAAACAATAATACAGATCAGAAAGCTCGAAAATTATTTTTCCCAACACAAATGATTCAATCGTTCCATTATTCCAGAACTTCATATTCACTACATTCACAGTTTGTTGAATGATGAATTTCATTATGAATAATTAATTCATCCTTTAGAGTGATAAGATCACTTTTGTAGTGCCCCATCCGAACGATCCTAACTTGTCATGGTTAGTCCCTATTGATTGGGGTAGAATTATTTTGTGTCCAGTTTTTCATTTTTGATCATACAAATTAATATTGGCCTAATCGAATCGGAGAAGATCAAATTATTTTGAAATTCTCTGATTGAACTTTCTCATGTCGAGATTATTCTCAAATGAGAATGTGCGTACAGCAAATGTTTCAAAGAGATCCAGAAATTATTATTATAAATTGAAATTTATAATCAAATTTTTTATGTCGAATGGCAATTTATATATATTTTAAAATTATAATAATGAGGAGAATGGAAAAAAAACTCATATGTATTGTTATATTGGCACATCATTGGAACTCGTATAATTCACAAAACTAAACACGCTATATATCACTATACCTGTAATTATTTTGTATCAGTTATGTTTTTCATGTGTTATAATTATAATGCAAACCACAGATAAGCCTGCTTACAGACTTTGTGGAATATTGTGAACTTTTCTGTATAATCTTGAATTGACGAAAAAATAAGAAAATAAAAAAAAAAAATCAAATTGATTAAATTGAAATTAAATTGTTATTCAGAATCAAAGCTTCAAATCATCAGAATATCTCAATATCCGAAACCATTTTCTCTCTGACGCTAATCCGTTAATTCCAACACACACTCCAGTGCATGGCTGAGTGTATTAGTCTAATTAGAAACAATTCCGATCAATAACTGGGGTAGAAATACTGCCGTATGCCTACTTGTCATAATGCTAATTGCTAATGCTTTTTATTCACTCCCGTTGATACAGCTGCTTCAAAGTGAACATGTTTACGGAAGAGCACAACAATTCAAGTTCGACTAATTTATTAGAAAACTCAACAAAACGGATGAATTCTCAATTTTGAATCCGTAGAATTGATCACTATAGTGATAGGCGTGGCTTATCGGCAGGCCACCTAGATTTACTTATTGTGCGCATTTAGAGATACTCTGATAGATAATGTCAAATTACCCACATAACAAACAGCCCATTTGATTGGATGTTTTTCTTTCGTGACGTTTGTGGGCGGGTCAATCACTAGTCGTTAATTGATTTGCTGGAACCATTGATAAATTAAAAATTCGTATTCATAGTTATTCACAGATTATATAGTAAAGTTGAGGCAATTGTCATATACACTTCTTTTGTCTGCAAGGAATGCACAATAATATGTGATACATTATTACTACATTGACATGCTGTTGTTCACTCATGCGGTAAGAATAGAAAAGTGAATAAATAAATTTTTTTCATTTTTATTTTTTATATTGGTTTTAACGACGCACTATACTGATGGCTACGATCTATTGGCGTCGGTGGATGATGAATGAGATGATGGGATGATGAGATGAAAGGTTATTCTTAGGTGTTTTGGATGGTGGGAAGGAGTCGGTCGTGGCCTGTTGTTAAGGAACCATCCCAGTATTAACCTGAACGCCAGATGGAAACCACGAAAAACCCTTGTCAGGATGGTCGACTACGGCGGGAATCGAACCCCGGTCTCCCGAATGACGGTTCAGTGTGATACCACTCGGCCACGCATCTCGGTAAGTGAATAAATAATTGATCGAGCAAATGCAAGTATAACTCATGGTTAAGAAACGCAAGTATATTATAATTAAATAGTCATTGTATTGATTAAATGTTGTACAACAAAGGTGTATGAGTAAACCCATTACACACACACACCTACTTAACAGTACTTTCATGCAGCAACTGTTGATAAAAAGTGCGAAATGTGTGTTATTTTCCACTCCAGGCCTATGAGTGTGCTGTATTTTATCATCGTGCCTAATTTATGTTCAACTTCCGATAAATAAAAGATAACATGTTTATGTATTTACTTCCGTTAGAAATATCCGAACGCTTTCGATAAGATGACAGAAATGAATTCATTGTCACAAAAAAAAAAAAAATTGTAACCTGATCTCCATGTTTTGATATACGTGTTTAATTTATGGCTTGCCATTTTTAAGAAGATCTCGAATTTGATCGGATAATCCAACTTTAGAAAATGAACGTGTAAGACGTGGGCCCACAGATTTTAATTTTGAATATACTTTACAGGTTTGTATTTATAATATTTTGTTCTTGAACTTACGAAAAAGCCATTACTTCCCAATTACTATGCTATTGGGGTGATAAAAAGTAGGATCGTTTGAACAGGGCACCATGCACAAGAACAATCCAACAACCTCAGAGTAAATGATTGTAATGTGGCTCAAATTCAACTAACTTTAAATGGATTAGAATAATAATATCATGATTATAATGTTGGCTCAACAATTCCCGACCAGAAACTGTATTTGTTTGTGTCTATTCAAAGAGTGGATGTTATATGAATGATGTTTATGAAACCCATGCCTCGTGCGGGACTCGAACCCACGCCCGACTAGACTTCAGTATCCAAAGCAATGCTTCAAGAAATGTTCAAGAAAGATAGATTCGATTTGTCATTCTTCCAGCATCTCTCTAGCTCATTCATTATTAATAATCCAGTCGATAATCAAACATTAACACACAACAATGACAAAGACCTTCATTATTTACAGCTGGAGATTCCATTTTCTATTTCTAATCATCATTAAAACACATTACATGACATTTTGTTGCATCTCTCAACGGATAATAATTAGATTATAGTATCTCAAAGACATCTACATTTCAAAGGGTAATTGTCTGAGGATTTATGCTGAATCTTTTGTTCAATTATTCAACTTCTTACTCTGGAATAGTGGAGCTCTTCGTATAGGTTGGATGGAAAAACACTTTGATTAAAGTCAACATATACTTAAAAGTTAAGATATCCGAAGTTAAAGTACTAGAAAGTTGAAACTAGTTGAAACTTGAAATGTCAGTATACAAGAAAGGTCAGGTTGTACCAGAGATTTGTGCCTGGAGTTAAACTGGAAGATACGATACCGCCAGTTAAACCTTGGGCACAAATTCGTGATGAAACCGAGCCGAAGTACAAACTAATTTTATATGTATTAATGTGAAAAATAGAGATAAGTGGAAGAAATGAGAGGTCATATCTTCATGTTCAAATTAAAGTGTAATATTCAACATTACCAAAATAAATTTCACAATCGGTATATATTTTTTAATTTAACATGTTTTTATAGTTATTGTGTTGTATATTTCTGATATTTTCTGTAATTTTGATATTCTTATATGATATTTCATTCAATTCCACATTTTTTTTATAGTTATTGTGTTGTGCATTTCTGATATTTTCTCTAATTCTAATATTCTAATATGTTATTTCATCGTTATCTGTGTCCTATGACAACGTTTAATGCAAAATGCAGAGTCTTCATTTATATATACAATATATCATATTATGACCTGATTCAATTTCATTTTATCAAAAATGAATTACACATAAATTACACAGCTCAAACCTGGATATTGTTAATCGGAGTAATCGAATGAATAATAGAGACTCTAAAACAAGGAAGTTTGTATTTCGTTCGAGTGGAAGTAAAGTAATGAAAAAAGATGAATCATCTTCAGTATGATGGGGTATAGTGTCATGATTAATACTTACTAGGAAGACATAGCGCATGCGCTGTGAGATGAGCAAGATTCTACATGGAATGTACCGGGAAGCTATACATAGACACACCTTGATCATGAATCTGTCAAATCACTGCCTTCCCGATTAAAATATTGATCATTTCAATTGTTTCACGATCTTATAGGGTGTTCGCACGTAACAAACGACAAACAATCGTTACTATAGCAATACAGTGAACTGGTGGACTACCAAACATTCTGATTGGTCAATTCCAACTGGTGCACATTGTTGTCTGTCTTTTGCAACAATGTGTGACGTCACTTGACAGAAGCCTATCGGCTTCACTTGTTGAAGAGCTTTCTCAGCTTAAGTCGCTGTAAATTAATACAACATTATAATTTCCATCTTTAAAACGGTTCATTCGATGTATGTGACACTTTGGAATGATGTGTATCAATTATGTTCCCAAATTCCGTGGAAATTTGAAGTTATTCGTAGATTTGCCCCATATTCTTCCCTCTGGGCTATTCTTTTGAGAATTTTCGTATTTTCGAGATTATTTTTCTCGAAAGTAGTTCGACTGATTGCGTCTCAAAACTATAGAGGATGTGCATGCCAAGTTTCATCAACAATTTTATTTTTGTTCGACCTTTGCAGCGCGAAAACAAAATCGTTTACGGTTAAAATGAGTCGTAGTTTCGCCAGTCCAGGAAGTATATCGATTGAAAATTGAAATTTCATTTTTTTTCTTTTATTATTTGAATAGTTTCGTACGATGTTATATATAGTGCTTTACGCTCATAAAATAACCCCGAATCCTAAAACAGGCTTATCTGTGGGTGTATTCAAATTACAAAGTATATATGTACAGTATACATGTCAGACATACAAATCATTTAAAGTGAAATATTAGAAAATGTTTCATGAATAGTAAAAAGAACAGTTAAATAATATTTCAATGATCAAGTGCAGGGTTTGTGTAAAAAATATTATGCTCAGGTTGTAAGTGATGTTATACACAGAATTTGGATACCGTAAAGTGGGATGACTTTAACCCACTGTTTTGACTTTGCTCTTTTGTTGGAAAAAGTTTCAAACTGCTACAAATGAAAATGTTTCAATTTTATCGTATATCCATTTTTTGTATCTCAATAGATACGTATTAAAATATTAAAATGGATACGATAAAATCAAAACTTTCTTATTTGTAGCAGTTTTAAAATTTTTCAAAAAAAAGACAGTCACACCAGTGGGTTAAAGTCACCCCACTTCACCGGTATTTTAAAACTAAGTAGCAAGGAAACGGCGAAATCAAATTATTGTAAATTAGATTTTGTAATACATTTTTTCAGAAAGAAAGACTAGACGAAGAAACAAGTAATCGATAATTTAGATCTGTTCAAGATTGAAATTAAATACAGAATGAATTGTAATGTCAATTGACAGTGAATTGTGAATTCTAGTGCGTGAATGAGCAGTGAGCCAGTGACCCCAAGTGACAAGATTACAGTCTTGCCCTGCAGTCGGGTGAGAAATCTCCGTGCAGGTAATAGGCCTGCCATATTTTAATCAAACCTGAACGAAAGGTCTAATTGTAGAGGTGATGACAGAAAAGTTGTTGTGAAAGGTTCGTACAGTATAGAGACGTTGGAAAATCCACGATATTAAACATGAGTGGAAGTGACCTGAACCCATTTGAGACTATTCGTCAAAAGCAAAAAAAAAAAAATGAGAAATCTTATCAAAATATTAAAAGCTCAATGATTGTTGTTCCTATAATATTTTCCACTCTCTCGATTGAAATCGAAATCTTGTAACGAAGCCATTGTTACCCTATACAGGCAAAGGATAGAAGTTTATGATCGTTTGAAGAGGGCAACATAATAATCCCGAAGGTTTTTTTTATGATAAAAAATTGTATTGGGTTTAGCGACGCACTCTACTGATCACTACGAACTATTGGTGGCTGTGAATGATATATGAGATAATAGGTTGATGAGATGAAAGGTCATCATCCTGATAGGTTGTTTTTATGGTTTTCCTTTGTCATTCAGGTTGATACTGGGAAGATTCCTTATCCACGACCGGATTCTTCCCAATATCCAAAAACACATGATACAATTTCTATAATGTGTTTTTGGATAGTGGGAAGGATTCGGTCGTGGCTAAGAAACCATCCCAGTATTAACCTGAATGACAGAGGGAAACTATGAAAACAACCCATCAGGATGGTCGACCATGGCGAGAATCGAACACCGGTCTCCTGAATAACGGTTCAGTGTGTGTAAACCACTCGACCACACGTCTCAGTCTCACGCATGGAGTTTTAATAAGACAACGCTAAAAAAATACTTGACAAAATCTATGTATCTGATGGTAAATTGCTCATAAGTGAATGGAGGAGGCGTAGGGGGGAGGGGGTACAAAACATTCAGGGCCTGAGTTGGTCTAAAATGTATAGACACGGCCTCTTTTCCACTGCAATAACGTCTACCATCTCTCTTCTCGGTAATAGATCTCGTCAATTTGTGCATCCTTGCCTAGAAGGCATGTCATTGGTCAAATAAATACTGTAACGGAATTGCGTTTTTGCGGTAATACCGATTTCGTGATGACGGCAATCCATGACCGTACAGCGTATTTAGGTGATATAGGTCATAAGTAGAGCTTGCATTGTTTATGCAATATCATGGCGTCTCGACTTTTAATCGATGCACATCAAGAGATTTTATTAATTTGATTCAATGTTGATGTTTGATATAAATCAAATCAGTTACAGACAAAATGATAATGATAATAATAATTATATATATGAAATTGGAATCTGGTACATTTATTCATTAATAAGAATAATTTATGTGTGAGAAGAATAAATAAATCAAAATCTACACATTCGATGATAAATATTATCTAATTTTTCATTCAACTGAAATTGGATTTTTTTTTTGCTATGAATGCATATTTGTGATGTCCGTACCCTTAATTAACACCCCCATTCATCATTATCGAAATTTTGATGACGCCAATCGTTTTCGCTACGTTTGTGTTAGTTAGTGCCGTTTGTTGAAAGGGGGTGCTGGTGTACCCTTTAGCACCCCCTTTTTTGAAATGCATTCTTGGGGCAGAAGGAGAGCAGCACAAACGAAACTTTCAACGCCACAAACCAGGACAACCGTAGCACAAACGATTGGCTTCATTAAAAGTTTGTGAATAATGACAGAGGGTGCCAGGGGTATGGTCCCATATTTGTGCATTGTTGATGTATATTTCAAGCGAGTTTACAAGCAATTTGATAACTTTTTCAATTCGAGCACATGGCATGTTGAAAATTTCTCACTCATAACTATTTATGATTCTGAATATTCTCAAAAGAAACTTCTCACTCAAGTGAGTGATATTATGCTGCTGCCACAGCCACAAAAGACAAGGAATAACGAAATACAAATCGTAAATGGATTATAGAATAGAAGAACTAAAGTAATACATATTTGGCGACGTGAACAGTGGAGTGAACAATGTAGCTGAAAATAAAATATAAAGGATTTAATGATGTATATATATAGATATACAAATTTAAAAGTGAAAGATTGGACAAATTGAATGCAATTCCAATGTAGCACCATCAAGGTAGGCCTATATTCAGTAATTGAGATAGATGTTTCCATTCTATGATTCCAGTATCACGCCATTAAAAAAATGTTAATTTTCGATATCATTATTTCACCTTTTTTTCCGGAGATTTAGGCCTATATGTGTGAATTACAAAAGCTAATCTATGAAATCAGCACCATTAATGATCAGATTTTGATTTCATATTCTTATTTTTGAAACTCATATGTTTGCACTTGCATGCACGTATTTGTGTGTATATTTGAAGGTGTTAGTTTATAAACATCTTATAGCCACAACAGTCCAACAAAACAGTCATAACATTTCTCTTTAGTTTGATACAAAATCATTGTTCCCCAATTGAGGCTATGGATGAAAAGTAATGTGCATTTCTTCTACTTGAGCAATCATAACATAACGTACTTCTTGCAAGTATTATTGTTCTGCCTCTTGACACATATATTGCAAGGTATGATTATTATAGCAGTAAATAATGTAAGTAACCTGCGAGCGCTAACGGCTCTTATAACAATGAGGACTGGATAGACATGATAACTTGTTTTTGAAATGTTTTTTCTTTATTAACATGTTAACTCGACATAAAGTCATTGTTGAAACATTAGAGCTAACACTGACGAGCGTATACCGGAATAACTTATACACAATAGTGTGAAACGGGATTGGGCGTATACCTATGAGTGTATGTTTGTGAATGTGGTCAGGGGTTCGGGCAAGGTTTGTCACACAAGCCCATGTCACACGGCCGAGTATACATTTTTCCGGTATACGCTCTTCGGGCACTCTGACAAGGTCAATATGATACTCGGACGGACCATCACAAGGGCGATTTTGAATAATTATCAACTATAACTGAACTGATAAACTATTTATTTTAAATGGAGGGAGGGGGAAATCTTCGATCACTGCATCGATTTTCTATTTCTCAGATAATCTCCCTTACTTCTGAATATATGCATATTTTTCTTCATAGTTAGGTCCTGTATTTCCAAGTCCAGTTAGTCTTTATCTGAGGGTTAGTGGAAACAATTAGCATGGGTAACTATGGTGATAACAATACTTGACTGGCGATTAGGATTAAAACTACTCCCACGTTGGTATAATTCCGGTATACTTATTACAATATTGTCCCACAACAAAAAACCTGGTATTTGTTATATCTATTACTCAATCAGTATGGAATGAGTAGTGATAATGTAATTAAAAACATGAAATACTGTACATAGATAGTGTCCAGTAAAATCTACATTTCGTACAAAACCTGAATAGTTCAAATTATCATTATTTATCTCATCATTATTATCCATTTCAGTATTTATCATTTATCCATCATTTATAGGCCTATTTAATTTTATTCCAAAAATTTTCGATATCATTCGTCATTCATTCAATTTGAGAATATCTCGGCCGATACGATTCTCAACTCGCGTCCATCTCAACTGATTTTCCCAACTGAAACGTTTCTCAACTGGTACGTTTCTCAACTGGTACGTTTCTCAACTGGTACGTTTCTCAACTGGTACGTTTCTCAACTGGTACGTTTCTCAACTGGTACGTTTCTCAACTGGTACGTTTCTCAACTGGTACGTTTCTCAACTGGTACGTTTCTCAACTGGTACGTTTCTCAACTGGTACGTTTCTCAACTGGTACGTTTCTCAACTGGTACGTTTCTCAACTGGTACGTTTCTCAACTGGTACGTTTCTCAACTGGTACGTTTCTCAACTGGTACGTTTCTCAACTGGTACGTTTCTCAACTGGTACGTTTCTCAACTGATACGTTTCTCAACTGGTACGTTTCTCAACTGGTACGTTTCAGGCTTGTCTTACTTATCTTTGGTCTATATTGAACACAAGACTCATACATAAATATGAAATTTTATTCTCCGAAATTTCATACCATTCGTCATTCATTCAATACAATATTTCATTCGCTACATTCAATTTTTGTAGCTCATGATTAACAATTCCTATGGGCATTGTACTCAGAAATAATTCATGAGAACCTACTGTTATAGTAACCTACAATTTTGAATGAATTTAATCCAACAGTTATCGATCTCTTATGTCCCACACGTGCATGTTCTATAAACGAGGCGAGTTCATTCGCAACATATTTCCAGCGCCTGCCAACCGTCCCAAATCGATTAAATCAAACCTTGTAAACACACGAGAACGAAATGCATCTTCAGAATTCCTTTCATTCCCTCAGGACCTCCAAAATCCTGTTCCCGTAATGCGAACAGGAACTTTCGTACGCGACCCACGCGACCGACAAAACAAGGAAATCGATGCGTAACACAGTCTTGTCGTGTCGCACTCTTTGTATTAGTACACTTGCACCGAACTTGCACCTAACTTGCACCGAGCGTCGAGACCGTAAGGTCGATATGATGCCGTGTTCAACATTGGAAACTAGCCTCTATTAACAGTAGCTGTGTTGGACTGCCGTTGAGGGAACACGAGCTTGAGTGCATGGGTTTAGTACAGGTTTGACAGTTCGCTGTGCGGATTGGTAGTTTCGTCCGAGGTACAAAGTCCACGGTGTTTGGTGCGAATTATGAATGAAACTAAGTGTGTTGTTTAGTTTTTAGTGTGTGAAATAGTTCGAACTTAGATTTGGACAAAGTGAAGTGAGTTGTAATTATCAAGTCAGATCGCCGATTTGAATACAACATATAGGTATGTACGATTATAATATATATTATATTTTCTTAATATTTTTTTTGAATGAAGATTATATATTTCTCTCCACATTCGATAGATAATGAACTTATATCCAGCTGATATATTATTTACCATATGTTCGTAATACAGTATAGATATTTTATAAATTCGAACCTGGAATAAAATTGTATAAAAAAACATCCCATTTTCGTCTCATTTGTTTAATAACAATGACACTTTTCTACAACAATGTGCACAGTGTATTTATTATTCATTTATTTATTCCTTAAATTTTTATCCAAAGGTTACGTTATATTTTCTCAGAATTTTACGACGAAATAATGATTTATAATGCAACGTATATGGATAGTCAAAAAATGCACTTGTCCCATAGTCATAACATATAAAATATCGAAGATACATTGGAATGTATGGAATAGAATACAGTCATACATTACATATAAAAACACTTTTATATACATTATATACGGGGCATTCTTTTGAAAAATTTCACATTTTGTATATAATTTTTTTATAAGTGCCACTTCTGAGAGTTCTCACTAATTTATCCCAAGTCTTAATTGGGAAACAATGATCGATGTACATTAGGATTGCGATATTGATGGAGAAAATTGAAGATTGACAGATTGATCACAACTAAATGGTAGTCATAAAAAATAAATACAAAATGTAACTGAAAAATAAAAATGAAAATGAGCGTAGTTAAGTTGAATACTAAATTATTTGATTTGTGTTCTGTATATTATATTATATTTTTATTCATTAAAATATTATCCTCCACAATTTCACTGTCGATGATACTAAATTAGTTGTAACTATATCCATCACTTTGAATATTTGAACTCGAGAGCGGGCAGGCCCTCGAAATCGACCGCGTGTAATCAATCAAGCGCCAAGTTCAGAGAATGTGTTATCCCAATTCTCTGTATTGGCGTTAACCAGGATTTTTCATTAATAACATAACGAAATAAAAATCGATTTTAAATAACAAAAACTTCGGTCGTGAAAGGTCGTGGCGTGGAAGCTCACACGCCTAGCAGTCACCTAAGGCATCTCGATAATAAGTCATCATCTACTAAATATGTCTTCAGGCGAGCTACATTCTAAAATCTCAAATCGAATTCAAAATTCAAACATTACTTCTCATAAAAAAAATCAAGAGATTTTATGTGCATTCTTTCCAAAGCAAAAGTCATTTCAAAACTTTAATCACACTTTTGTGTATCCAAGAAATCAAGATTATAAGGTCGTCAAACAACCCAACAAACAAAAATATCCCTTTTATAATAATCGTTTATGGAAAGTATACTGTGACCTAATTTGTAACCTATAGCTGTTGGTATAGGGTAGCTAAGCAATATATAATCAATTATTTGAATATTTGTGGTATTTATTGGGTCAGTGATATTTCAGGTCGAGATTCACGGTTAAAAACCCAACTTCATCTCTCAGAAGCTTCAAATAAAAAATCTGGAACAAGTTTCTCTTATACAAATCTTAGATTATTAGACAATTCCAAGACAATTACTATCAACAATTACTTATTAGACAATTTCTATATTAGATAATCTAGACAAATCCATTTCTACACAATTACTTAGTGTTGATAATTTATAATTAATTTTTGTTCTGTTTGTCTTCTCTTGAATATCAAATATTATCCACGTATTCCGTCTCTGCTACGAGCTACAATATTTATAAATGTTTTTCTTTTGTCAGCCCGCACTAAAGAACTTGTGTTCTTACGCGGGCTTCTGTTGATTTTATAATCCTCACTCATATTATGTATCGATCAGTTGTTATATTATGCAGAACAAATGAAAATTGAATTGAAAATTGAATATTATTTTAGTTTTTACGATTATTCAGTTAGTAGACGACCCTGTTCTCTCGTGGAAACAAGTATACACGATGTTGTTATCCCCAGTAAGACGAACTGTTCGTTTTTTTTTCACAGCTGAATACGACTCACTTCTTTTCACATAAAAAATAC
The DNA here is from genome assembly GCA_964007535.1 of Brachyptera risi. Classification (NCBI taxonomy): domain Eukaryota; kingdom Metazoa; phylum Arthropoda; class Insecta; order Plecoptera; family Taeniopterygidae; genus Brachyptera; species Brachyptera risi. The sequence goes on from OZ023332.1 coordinate 40,704,531, forward strand.
TCTGTTTCCATTCGAAGTACACAACTAGTAACGGTGTATTTGCCATCGACGGTATTCGTACGTAAATAACTCGTAAAAAACAGCATGGCGTGGTGAGGCGTCATAATATGTGACGTCAGATAAGTCAGTTTGGTATTATATCTAAAACTAACAGACGGGAGATGCGGCAGTCGATATACTTTGTTGGATGAACGGAAAGTGAAATCTGTATTCACTGGAGCGAAAAATGGCCGACTTTCTTTCCTTTCAATATATTTTTTCAGCAAAATTCTCGATAAATTTCTTTGTGATGTTACACTGACTAATTGTTGTAATAAATAAATAACAATATTACCCAAATTCAGTTATTCAATCACAAATTTAATAAGAATTGAATTTTTTGGGGCTCACTACTTTGTTGCTATGGTAACCTGGCAAATTTGCTGAATATACTCATTTCGTAACACATTGTTGAGATTAGTTGACAACAATATCCCCCAAAATGTGTTCTCGATTCGCCACTTCAGTATCGAGGTTTTCCCACACCTTTTCTATAGTTATTTTAACCCCCTCACCGTGACTGTCACTTGAAATAACAACCTAGTCCTGCCTAGCTTCAACAGATTGCGACTTGGATTGTTGAATATATATATTCACTAGAAGAGCTACCATGGCAACATATTCAGTTATGATGTATTAACCATTGTTGTTAGCACAAAATTATAGCACTGCTCTTGAGGTGGGCAACGAAATATGTAAAGTATTCGCGATCTAAGAGACCGTGACTGTTATTGTCTCGTATTGTCATGGTATTCAGTTCTCTTAGAGAACCTTATCCAATCAAAACCTTGGTTCTTTCGAGCTAGCTATATAAACTAGCTATGGGCTTCTGTCAAGTAACAAATGACAAACAATAGTCACCATGTAATAGCAAAATACAGTGAACTGGTGAGCTACCAAACATTCTGATTGGTCAATCCCAACTGATGAACATTGTTGTCTGTCTCTTTCAACAATGGGTAACGTCAATTATTAGCAGCCCAAGACTTTGTATAGAGTTCTCTCGAGTAATGTTACACATTGTTGTATTAAACGGACAACAAAGTATTCCAAATTGTGTGCTCAAAATCACCACTTTACCTTTTCTATTTTCTATTGTGGCCCAACACACAATGCTATGGGCTTCGTCGTGTAATCACACATTGCTGTAACAAAATAATAACAATGTCCCCCGAATTTTGTTCTCCAATCACAACGTGTGATTATCTGTTGTTGCTATCGTTACATGACAAACATATGTTCCAATGTAACGTAACCCACATTATCTATGTTTCCTCATTTATTACAATTATACACCGGTAAAACAATTGCCCACTTGTGATATGGTGCTTCGGTTCGTATCGATGACTATGATCTCATGATGATTCATTTTAATGACACGTGCAGACTTAATTGTATCAATGGAAGTGAATCAAGGCTATACAATCAAAACCCTAATATTCATTCATTCATCTGAAAATGAGAAAAATACTTTTGAAAAGTATAGCTTCATTTCAAATCAACTAATGCAGAACCATGGAAATTTACGATATTTTGACCCGTTTTTTCAGTGTACCGGCAAAATGAATGAAAATGCTCGTTTTATACGAAAATTCCACAGCAATTATTATAAGCATTTGAAACTTGCCAAAGTTGATCTTTTTATCATCTTATTTCAATATCGAGATATACTGAGGCACTCAGTGCATAGTACACACTACACAAACTATCGCTTACCATACATTCTACAATAATCCTTGACTTTTTTTCTGTATCTTATACCATTTTATATTCATATATATATATATATATATATATATATATATATAATATGAATATATATATATATATATATATATATATATATATATATATATATATATATATATGTATATATATATATATATATATATATATATATATACATATATATATACATATATACATATATATATATATATATATATATATATTCATATATATATATATATATATATATATATATATATATATATATATATATATATATATATATTTATGATGGTATAGAATGCAAGAAAAGAGTCAATGATATCAGTAAAAACGTATGGTAAGCGATAGTTTGTGTAATATGTACTATACAGTGTATATATAGTGCCTCAGTATATCTCGATATTCCCATACAAATGATCGAACTCGAATTTTATTATTTCAAGAAATTGTTGAGAAAGAATATGAACATACTTATATATGTAATGAACTCGTGTCACACGATAAATTCATCAACAATAGAGCATGCAAATTCATATAATGAATTCATATAATAACGAAAACGAAAACTCTTGCTAGAGTTGAAGAATGTGAAATCAATTTCACATACAATTAATGATATGAAATGAAGTAATCACAGCTGTACAATTAGTGAGATTGGTTGATTACGTTCTGGGAATAAGTAGATGAATATACCACGTGACATATTGTAATATTGTGTTGACGGTTCCGGCCGAACGTCGTTGCATCCCATTAGAACTGACGCTCGGCATTTCCGACCCGCCAACTTGGATTACAACAGAATAATTACTATACGTTTTATTGTCAATTTGTTGATTTTACATTGTAAAATATTTAGCATATCATCATATATCTTCATTATTGAAAAAAATACTCTGCCTTCAAATGAAAGGTCAGAACAACACACATGGGATAAATAATATATATAAGTAGATGAAATTATATACAATGAAACAACAAACTGTTGAAAACCACAGTGATGCTTGATTCATGAAATAATTGTCATAATTACGAGCGAATTATATACTAGATGATGATTATAATTAATTCATACTACAACTTTACCTCACATGTTGTATCAACATCTTGTTCAATCTATCATTATTATCATTGCTATCATTATCATTCATATATAGTTTGTTTCAGTGTACAATCAGCGGAAGTAATTGAAAAGTTTCTATCGAATTTATATTTTTTCATGTGATTTTTTAATCGGAAAAGTGTGGTTACAGATAGCGCAGTTTGAGGTTGATTGTTTTGAATAATTAAAATGGGGTGGTAAGATCGCCCTTGTGGTGCCCCGTCCAAACGATCCTACCTTTCATCCATAGCCTCGATTGGGGAACAATGGTTTTATATCAATGTTTCGATGTCGATGAAAAAAAATACAATCTTCGAAATGATGGAAAAATTGAAATTTATCATACTAAAATTCAGTTCTTATCGAAAAAATTATAGTTTAGACAGTTTTGATCATCGTTATCTCAAGAAAGGATAGAATGTACATATTTGGGATCCGGAAATTCCGATAAATAATCATTTATATAGTGATATCATTAAAATATTACAAATTGGTTCAATTTACTCTTGAATGCTGGGCGAGATAATGATTTAAAACTGTGGGCCAGTGATTATATTGTGTATGTGCTAGACATAGATAGATCAGACTCAAAGTCCATTCGATCGAATCTAATTCAAATTCAACAAATGCAATCAAACAAAGAAGTGATAAATTCATATATACTTGTATCCCCGAAAAAAAACATGAGTTCAAATACCAACATATGATACAATACTGGTATCACTCGTTCACACATTATATATTTTGAGAGTAGGCCTATATTATTTTCCTGGAGGAGATTCCCGTTCAGAAACACAACTACATAGGAGGAACAATTGATTAATGTGTGACTTTTTTTCATCGTTCGTCTCTTATATTCAACTTATTTTATATTGTTTGTACATGTTTCTAGTATTTTTGCATTTTTTAGTAATCTACATCGATTTGTTTTATGATATTACATATTTTAGTACTATTCATGACGATAGAAATATCATATATATGATCAAACTGCATAAATGAACATTATTATTATTATCATTATATTCTGATGTTTTTTTAAAATTATGTTCATCTCTTATTAATATGTTCTACATCTGTATATTTCAAAAGCTACAGCGACTGACTAGAATATCTTCGTACTTTGATACATGCATGTATCGAATGTGATGTAAATTAATGTGGACCTAAAACGTACAACGCATATTTGATATCAAACATGTATTGTTTTTATGTGTCACGATCAAGGCTAGTCGATATTATTGCTCTGTCATTCACTATTATACTGGTACAGTCATTCAGTAGAAAGCATTGGGAAGAAATTATAGGCGGATTTGCAAATTAATTTTTTCTGTAACTAAGTAATTGATTTATTGTTCACACGTATGCTTATTAAAACTCTATAATGCATGTGACAATGTTACATAATCGATTAAAATACAATGCTGTAACAATGGAGTACTGAAAAAAATCACACATTAAATAACATTACTGACAGAACTTTAGTATAACTGGCAGTTATAGTCTACATCAACTGAGATAATCATGATCAAATAGATAATTATGGAGAATTGAATAATTAGGATCAAGATAATAAGAAAATTCAAGATTTTTTTCTCCCCAATGTGATAGTTTGAATTGTTTTCTATCCTTGGAAATCTAACCTTAAGATTTATCGTTTGTTAAACGAGAGCTCTTATTATTAACTATTATTTGGGCTGATAATATCACCCTTGTGGTGCCCCGATCGAATTATCATATTTTTAATTTATAATCTGGATTGGGAAAAAATGATTTTGAATCAAGTTCCGATGGTGATGAAGAAAGACGTGAATCTATCCTTTAATCTATGGAACTACTGAAATTATTTGTGGACCAGTGTATGTATACTTCTTTCAAGTAACGAATGACAAACAATCGTTACCATAGCAATACAGCGAACTGGTGGACTACCAAATATTCTGATTGGTCAATTCCAACTGGTGGACATTGTTGTCTGTCTCTTGCAACGATGGGTGACGTCACTTGACAGGAGCCTATACAATACACCGCAGGAACGACGGGAGACTAAGGAAGATAAACAGGTTCAGAGCGAATACAGGACATGTACCAGGAGCATCGAGCGAGATTAAAGAGAGGTTATACTTGATCCCCAATACCAAGCACGAGGCGGCAGTGTGTTCAAATTAAGACAAAGATAAGTTTAGAAGAGCTTTGGAAAATATTCGTTCGTGAACATGACTCTTAAGGACTAGATGTTTCTCTATTATTATATTTATTCGGTTCAACGACGCACTGTACTGATGACTACGATCTATTGGCGTCAGTGAATGATATATGAGATGGTGGGGTGATGAGATAAAAAATCATTTTATCAGGTGTTTTTGGATAGTGGAAAGGAGTCGGTCGTGGCCTATTGTTAAAGAACCATCCCAGAATTGACCTGAACGACAGAGGGAAACCACGAGAAACCCATGTCAGGATGGTCGACGATGGCGGGAGTAGAACCCCGGTCTCCTGAATGACGGTTCAGTGTATTAACCACTCGGCCAGGCGTCTCAGTGAAGACTAAAATAAGCTTGATATGTAGAAAATCCATCTGTATGAATTATTTGTAGGGCCTTGTTGGTGATATTTGTAGATCAGTTATGGTTCAATTAATTTCCATGATAATTTCATCGTTTCAATAAGTGATTAGTTATTTGTGGTAATAATAACATAGCCACCTGTATGTTATTGTAACTAATGAATGCATTGTTGATATTTTCCCCGATATATTTGTGACATTCTCTTTCAAACCCAGTCACGTTGTTTCAGTGCTCTTCAGTTAGTTGTACAGTTTTAATTTTTCCATATTTTGTTATATATTTCTATGCTATCATAGAAAATATTATTTCGACTGTAATATTTCTTTCTAGATTTCAAGTTTATGTTTTCAAGTTACGGGTACGTCCATGCATTTCATTTGCATGCATTATACTATCACCCAGGTGATTAGATAGTAGATTATTTACTAGTTAATAATATACTGTGATAAGGTTTGGACGAATGCAGTTTCTGATGTAGGAGTGTATACAGATTTAATTGTTGTATAACTACCAAATAGCGTGTAGAAAAATCAATATTGGGGATCGGTCTCACCAGAAGTTTATTTCGAAAGAGTTTAACCGGAGACGGGATTACAGTCATAAACCACGATACATTACGAATGAAGGCTTCAAGAAGAGTAGGTTAGGCCTATAAACTTCATCTCCCAGCTAAACTTTAGAGATAAATCCGTATCAACACCGGGTCTTGACGATTTTTGCTCAATTCACAAGTGTCGACAGGTATTAATTTTTTTTTTTTAATAACATCGAAACTTGATACAAAATCATTGTTCCTCAATTAAGACTATGGATGAAATATAGGATCGTTTGGACGGGGCACCTCAAAGGCGATCTTACCACCCCATTTTGATTATTCAAAACTAATGGTCTTCAACACCAGGACTGCGCTGTCTGTGACCATAGAAAATTAATTTAAAATAAATTTTAAATTAATTAAAATAAATTAATTTGCAAAAAAAGGAAAATGTTTACGCCAGAAATATAATATATATGCTGTATATCTATAATAAAACATATTTGTTGAACAGTTACACAGAGGAGCGTCAAAATAGGAATGAATGAACATAGATAGCTATTGGAGATACCCATCTTCCAATAGGAGTACACTAGCTGCCCCCGAGGCTCAGTCAACTGTCGCACTGCGTTAGGAACTGAAGTCAGGTCGGGTGTGGGTCCCCGCATAGGGCATGGGAATTTGTAAACGTCCTTACACCTATCATCACTATACATCAGTTCATTATCACCCGCTCATTCGTACCCCGTGTAACCTAGCTGTTTGTGGGGTCGTTAAGCAGCGTTAAAATAAATTCATGATACAAAGTAGGCCTATATAATGAAATACATTTTCAACCTTATTCATTCTTGGCGATCGCCACTGTACCTATTCAACAAGTAGGTCTTATTGAATTTAACGTATCAAATATATCACCTGCTGTATTATATTTTAATTTGTTGTAATGTGTTTTTTTAGAGAACTAATATTTTACGGTAATAAATATTCGCGTGCTTGGATCATACTATCTCTGAATGTTTTGTACACGCAAAGTTATGCAGCACTCTAATTAAATTACGGAAAGTAATCTAATGAGATTTATTGAGAAATATCATCGTCCAAGTCATACAGTTAGTTGGAGATGATTAATTGAAGTACAACCAAATGCAATTATTTATGTATTGATGATTGATTATTTTGAGGAATAATCGTGAAGACAAGGGTGAAATAAGATTCACACCGTTCTGAGTACCATCAATTCTGAGGGCGACTGAGACGCGTGGTTGAGTGGTTAACACACTGAACCGTCATTCAGGAGATCGGAACTCGATTCCCGCCATGGTCGAACATCTTGGCATTTTTTTTTTCGTGGTTTCCCTCTGTCATTCAGGTCAATACTGGGATGGTTCCTTAACAACAGACCAAAACCAACTCCTACCCACTATCCAGAAATACCTAATGAAATAACCTGTCATCTCATCATCCCACCATCTCATATATCATTCACCGACGCCAATAGATCGTAGTGATCAGTACAATGCGTCGTTAAACACAGTATAAATGAAAAATTCGAAGGGCAACATCACCAATCACGGCTAGAGTAGGATAGAATGTAGTTTGTAATTTTTCATAACAATATCGAAATTTGATACAAAATCATTGTTTCTAAATCGATGCAGAGAGTGAAAAGGATCGTTTGGACTCGATCTTATCACTTCAATTCTAAAAAATGATGCATTCAATTCAATCCAATATGTTTTCTGGAGGCAACAATGTATATATTAAACTTTCTACTTGATATCACACTTTGCTGCGATATCTGTACAACAATGTCATTCAAGTGTTCACCAATCACAACTTCAGTGTTAGTTTGTGTTTATTAATCTGTGTCCACCCCAATTCTCTATTTGCCATGGCAACCCGACACACATGCTATCTCCATGGGATTTTCTTTCAAGTGATCTGAAACATTTTTGTGTCACGGATCATCTCACATTCTCTTCAACCATCTATTCAACGCTTCTAGAATCCTCTAATTCTTCAAATCCTATTCTAATTTATTCTTCTCATCCATCATCATCAGGTCTATTATTACCAAAATTATATTTCCGATTTTATTACCATAATTGTTCAAATCATTTTCACTTTTGGCAATTATTCCAGATTTATTGTAGGCCGGACCTTTGTGGTCAAACATCGTCAAGGTGAATGACTATCATTAATAAATTATTTCCTATAATAGACAACAATATCTATCTACTAAATTGTGCTCTAGATCCAATCACTATCTCAGCTTATTAATTTGATCTTACTGATCCTAAGTTGATATGGTAATTTGACAAACCTTCTGTTGTGATTTTATATTCTTGTAGGCTCAATTCAAATGATGTATCCCATCATTTTATAGTGGACAACAATGTGTCCCATAATTGGTTCTATAATCACAGCTTTGGTATTGATTTATTTGCTCCCAACTTTTGAATTTGGTGTGGTAGCCTGCTATAGTGCTATGGTGCCTATTGTGCTATTGTGCCTATGGTGATATTGTGCCTATGGTGCTATTGTGCATATGGTGATATGGTGTCTATGGTGCTATTGTGCCCATGGTGATATGGTGCCTATGGTGCTATGGTGCTATGATGCTATGGTGCCTATGGTGCTATGGTGTCTATGGTGCTATGGTGCCTGGGAAACATGGTATCTCCTTGTAACCAGATGAGAATCACTACAACTCGACAGAGATTACAGTAATGTGCAGTATTTTGAAGATAAAACAATGCTTCATTAGCGTTTTGAGAAAGTAATCTTATAATGTGCTACGTTGCTCAAAGAACGGTTCATTTGCACACGTTAACAGTGCTCATATTAACTATTCTACTCACTTTGTTTTTTTCAAACTTTCGTTTTGCGAGCGCACGGTTTCTCAGTACATTGCGCATTGTTATACTTGTTAGCAAGGAACGAAAAAAACCGTCTACCAACGATAAACACATATCACCGCTTTGCTGTGGTATTTTCAGGTTCAATGATCGTTCAGGATGAGATTGACGATTATAAACACAACTACCTCTTTCAAAAGTGTCAACTTTTACAGCTGGAATGAGTGTACATCTGAGGGTTATTGAAGTTTTTATACCATTATTAGGTGGTGGACCAGGGGTTAACAACTCGTACATTTGGTGCACACCTGATTTCAAGATTTCACAAGATTTCAAGTGTTTTCAGAGCAATTTCTTGGATTTCAAAAGACTTACAAGAGATTTCGGAAAGGTTTCGAGGGTTCTTGAGCGATTTCACGGCAATGGTACACCAGATTTCAGGAGTTGTTAACCCCTCGGTGGTAGACGACATTCTTCTGTCGTGGTTACACATATAGACGCTCAACATCTTGTTTATTTGTGTTATTTGGGATGTTAAGATCGCCCTTGTGGTGCCCCGTTCAAACGATCCTACCTTTCAACCATAGCCTCAATTAGGAAACAATGATTTTGTATCTTGTCATATATATATATATATATATATATATATATATATATATATATATATATATATATATATATATATATATATATATAAATATATATATATATATATATATATATATATATATATATATATATATATATATATATATATATATATGAATATATATATATATATATATATATATATATATATATATATATATATATATATATATCATGAACAGCGCAGACCTGATGTCAAAGTTCATTGTGATTTATTCAAAATTATTGAAATTATCGGTGGTAAGATCGCCCTTGTGGTGCCCCGTCCAAACGATCCTAACTTTCATTCATAGACTTGAAATGAGAACAATGATTTTGTATCATGTTTCGATGTTGATAATAATAATGAGAAAGAAAAGAAAAAAAGGAACTTTAAAATTTCATATCTCAGTCCAACTGAATTTGTTTACAGAACTAATTTAATCGTTTTTATTTAGTGAATATGACCGTCCAATTGGCTTAGTTAACAAACATATTTCTCTGTTAACCGAAGTCATAAAGGGCGTGAGTTCGAGTCCTGCATAAGGCATGGGTTTCTAAAAAAAAGCATCCTCTATCCATCTTATTCATGATCTATCCTCCACCCCTTTCGTACTTCCACAATATAACCCAGCTGTTGGTGGAGTCGTTCAACAAACAATAATCCTATATTATCGACTATTCAATAATACTTCTTATACATACATATTCCATTCATGATTGTATTCATTGATAATAATTCATTCATCAATAATTAATTTGTGGATTACAATTAAAAAAGAAAATGCCACTGGACTTTTATGTGAGTTCAAAGCTGTATCTTTATATATCTTTTTATTTCAGGTTAACAATGGAAAGCGTGCGCCTCCACTCGCCGCCGGAAGCAAGACTGATACCGGCCGGGCAGCAATGGGCGTCCCCAATGGACGGCCTCAACAACGGTTCTGTCTTCAGCAAGTATGTATTTAATGTACTTATTCATACATCGACACTAGAGTCTCCTTGATTATTGGAAGGGAATTTGGCATAACGTAAAATTTTCATTTTCATTTTCGTACATTTTCGTGGCCTATATTGTGAGAACCATCCCGGCATTAGCCTAGACTACAGAGGGAAACCACGAAAATTCCCATCCCCATATAACCTAGCTGTTTGGTGGGGTCGTTAAGCAGCGTCGAGTATATATTTTGATATATTTTCTCATTAAACGTCGTCAATAACATCGCAAATGGCCTCGACGCATCTTGTAATGAACAGTTAATGTGTTCCACTATCAATTTGCGAATTGATGTAATAAAAACATACGACCATCCAACGAAATTGCTGGATGTTTTCAGTCATTTTATTGATTCCTGACTTCGGCGCCAACCCAAGTGACACGCAAGGTTATAGATGGGTTAGATGGGACAATGGATGGGTTTTAAACTTCAATCTCTTTCAAAGTGAAGTAGAATACGATATGCTGATGCTTAATTTCATACAAAGTTCTGTTTAACCGGTTTCTAAATTATTCAGTTGATAAAAATGACAGTGAAGTGTAAAACTTTGTATATGTCGAGAATATTATTCTTTCCAATTATTCTGTGTGTCATCACATTGCAATTTGAATCATTTATCTCTATGAAAAAATCGTTCTATATTTTCATCGTATTACTCATAGTTTTAGTGATTTTTGTAAACGTTTTTTGATAGATAATTCTTTAAAATATGAGATTGGGATGTCAGCCCTGAAGGATTCCATCCGGATATTCAGGAACCATTTATATAACTAACCATCATCCATCAACGTTTACATTTATTTTATCCTTTCAATTATCATTAGTGTCATAATTTTGTATTTTATCGTGAATTTTTTCAATTTTTATTCCATTTTCATATCGTTTCAATATTCAGTTACATAACTTTTCTATTATATTTTCTCATGTATTTTATATTGATTGTTATCCTGTGCACTTTGGAGTCAGGGGCCAATAAAGGTTTATGTATACGTATAGGCCTACACATTTACCAGAAAACATAAATCGATGAGAAGAAAAATGGTGAGCACCGGGTACCTGTAGTGTGTAGAAAAAGTATCACTTGGCAATTTTGATATTCCAAAAACTATATACACAGTGAAATTCAACATGACACAATGTTACTAACTGACTCCGATTTGATGACTTTTTCAATATACTTTCAATTATTTTATATACAAATTGAAAAAAAAATACAAATAACACATGAGAGCCTTTGCTTCGTATGATCATCATATCATTATATTTGTTTCTTCTGATGATTTTCTTATCATTTGTTGGCATCTGGATCATATGGTTATGATTCAAATAAGTACAGAAGCCAAACCTGAAAATAAACTAAAGAAGCCATACTTGGTATCTAATCAAGAGGGCTGTGTATTAAAGTGGACTATCTCAGATCAAGTAATCCTAACTGCAATGATTTAGGAGGCCGGTTATTAATTAGCCACATACATTTAAGTCGTTGTTTAATTGTTCAAAATATTAATTAGTACCTACTTTGTGAATTGAACGGAATGTTCGAATTCCCAATCCACCAACTAGTCTGATAACTACCACTACAGCATTTAGGAATGGGTTGAAATACGGATGGAAATAAGTTCAGAAAATTGTGTATTTTGAACGCGTTCCTTCCTCTCCGTATGAATAATTAATTCATCGAATTCTATTGACATTGTCCACTTGAATGTCGAATGTGACCCAACAGAATATTTATTTTCAAATAAAAATTACAGTATCCACTCTGAACTTCGTACCATGACACGTATATATATATGGACACAAAAATATACGTTTTGTTATGAAATTCTGAAATAAATCTTATTTACTCTGTTGCAATCAAAAAGTATTTGTATTATAATAAATAGACAGATAAGCGAGCATATGAATGTGAATGTGTCCAAAAGAATAAGAACGCTGAATGTTGAAAAAATAGATGTATATATATATATATATATATATATATATATATATATATATATATATATATATATATATGAAAAAAAAAATACATATATATATATATATATATATATATATATATATATATATATATATATATATAAATATATATATATATATATTCATATAATATATATGAATATATATGATATATATATATATATATATATATATATATATATATATATATATTCATATGATATATATGAATATATATGATATATATATATATATATATATATATATATATATATATATATATATATATATATATATATTCATATAATATCTATAAATATATGATATACATATATATATATATATATATATATATATATATATAGATTCATATTTATATATATATATATATATATATATATATATATATATATATATATATATAGGCCTATATATAAGTATAGCAAGAGTGCAATACCCTCCTTTTCGAAAGGGATCACTAAAATACATCTCTGATATCACAGTGGATATATACATATATATATATATATATATATATATATATATATATATATATATATATATATATATATATATATATATATATATATATATAAATATATACGTATACCTCGCTTAGAAGTAACCGTCGTTTGAATGGATTACATTAATACTGTATACTTGCGTGCCAGGCATATATTACAGTCATGTGATTTGAAACTCAGATTGGGCGTCTACTATTCTACATATACATATAAAATCAATACTTCAAACAGCCACGGTTATGAATATTTCATACTAGAAACATCAAACTTGAGTTGAAGTTAAACTAATATTTTTATAGCATTATGTCCTCGAGGCAACATTTTTTTTTTCGAAATAAAAATCCAAATAATATATTTCATCCTTGATATTCTCGGAAAATGTAATGCGGATTCAGATGAGCTAGAAGTCCGCTTTCTGTTCATCCGATACTGATACTTCGTAATTTGAAATATATGCAATCCCACCTGTTGACTAGTTCAGCCATATACACAAAGTTCTTGCAAAGATTATTTATATTGCAATTTTGAAACAAGAAAATCATTGTTGAACTATATATACATATTCCATTTTAAGATTTATATACTCGTCATTAACACTATTCACTCTCTATATCACACTGTTACTGTTTAACTGTCAACTTATACTCTCGGTTAAATACTATACCATGTGAATATCAACATCCGCCACTGGAAGGTAGCCACCTCCTATACCTACGTAGACCGAATAAATGAGATTTCGATTTTGAGTTTTTTGACATACTTTTGGTTGAAGCTCTGCATTGTCTGCAAGGGTTAGTGCGTATAATGTCAGTAGTCATTTTTTTCAGGATAGGTTTTAATGTCCTAACCGACTACTTTCTGTGACTGTGAGTGTATTGCTTGAAGTATAAGTAAAAGTCTGGTGAAACCTGTTGACCATGTTATATTGCATAGGATTTAACAGGTATCAAACAACAGAAACAGACTTTTATTTATGCTTCAAGCCCTACTTACCCATGACACTGTCAGCTGCAAACCGTTTCATGTATGGGGATAATAAGAATACAATTGAACGTGACAAAAGTTTTGAGAACATTTCTTTGAATAAAATATAGAATACTAAAGCATGTTGGAAATGAAACCTTGTCGACTGATGTAAAAACCTAGCAACGATGTTTCCATAGTGCGTGTGAATAAAATGAAGTATTTTATTATTCTATACTAAGAAGACTCCCACATATGCGCTGTTGGACGAGCTTTATTTGAATGTATTTAAAATGAAAGCATACGAATGGAATTTATATGAAAAAATAGGTTCATATACAGAATTGATCAACACAATTGAAATTTATAATGAATCATCAACTTGTACATGGAAAAATGCCCACAACAATGAAAATGTAATCATTATATATTCTTTCCGAATTCATTTTACGCATAGGGTAAAAATACTTCATAAGTATTAAAATTTATTAATGAATAAAATATAATCCAACATTTCTTTCAATAAAATATAGAATAATAAATCAAGTTAGATATGAAACGTCATGTCGACACATGTATTTGACTGAAAATCTAACAACGATGTTTCCAAAGTGCGTGAAATGAAAATGAGGTACTTCATTATTATTTAACTATGCTAAGAAACGTTGTTGGATGAGCCGTATAGGCGTATTCACATGAAATATAATGGAAAGCCATATATGCACTTCGAATGCAAAATAATTATGTCACTGACCACCTGTTTTATTCATCACTCATTCTAATATATCTACATTATATAATTATGGTTATACCTGTTGCTCGAATTCCTGATGAGCTTCTTGATAACTTTGATTGATGAGAAAATTAAATCTCAATTTTTTTTTTTAATAACATCGAAACTTGATACAAAATCATTTTTCTCCAATTAAGGCTGTGGATGAAAGATAGTATCGTTTGGACGGGGCACCACAAGGGCGATGTTACCAACCCATTTTGATTAGATAAAAGCCTTTCAGTTTCCGAACGTCAGTTTCAGTTTCCGAAAATATATGAAAAAAAACAGAAATCTTGAAAATGAAAATAAAAATAAGATTAAAAATTATAATAAATTGGAAGTTAGAATAAAAATCTATTCATGGATTGTTATAATTTCAGCCGCACCAGTAGCCAAAACATGACCTGCCCAAGCTGCAACACTAACGGTATTCTAGTGAAGAAAATACCGAACAAGAGCTTCACACTGCCATCTTCGACGCCCTCGGCCGGCGAGTTCAGTTTCTCTGCCAGCCACCTCGTCGCTGTCAACAACAAGAAGCAGATGGAGTTGAGTCATCTGCCGAAGAGGCCGCCAGTAGACATTCAGTTCGACAACCTCGCCTACTCCGTGTCCGAGGGCCGCACTCGAGGTAAGCTTGATGGTCGAGGACGTATCTTTTTTATATGGTGTTTTAACGACGCGCTGTAATGATGACTAAGATATGTTGGCGACGGATGAATGAATAATGAGATGATGGGATGATGAGATGAAAGTTTTTATGGGTAATGGGAAGGATAGTGGGAAGAAAACGGTCGTGGCCTATATTGTGGGAACCATCCCGGCATTTCCTAGAAAATGACATGAAAATGTCAAATAAAATGAGAATTACAGAGGGAAACCACGAAAAATTCCTGTAAAGATGGACGGTAGTGGGGATCAAACCAGGTTCGACATGTCCACTGCCTCCCGGGTCACACTAAAACAGTGCGTTAATCACTACGCTGCATGTGCCAGTGACACTATCTGATGAGAGTCGATTTAAGGGGATATCAGTATTTTTATGATAACTTCGGAACGGTATGAGATCTACGAATTCAAATACAAGCGAAACACGCAGATATTTTGAATACGGTACTTTCAAAGACGGTATGAGAAAAATTTATTCACTTTTTTGTACACATTTTTCACAGGTATACAGCTGAGAAAACTAGATTTATGTAGTTATTTACATGTGAAAAAATGTTGAGAATCGAGGCTTTTATTTCACTCCATTATGAAGATTCTGAGTGGAAACATGATTCTCACGTATCATAATTTTGAAATATATATACTACACAGTTCATAAGACATTTATTTTATCCTTGACTATTCTTATGATTCACTCAAAAATATTCCATTTTATATTGTAATCCACTTGGACGAAAATGAAAATAAATAAATAAAATGAATGGATAAATAAATGTCATATCACAAAAGAACTGTTATTTCGCTAAATCGACTCCAAGGCGCTCAGCCACGACGACCACTGAAATCTCATTCGCAACAAAAATTGTCAGTTAAGGTCTAACCTCCATTACCTCATGGTCATGAAAAAATCATGAGTTTTTGTCAGTCGATTCGTTTTGATGTGCTCGATAATAATATCAAAACAGACGATAGGCTAACCGGGATAAATTTTGAGATATATCAATTCAAATACTGAATGTTTCCCTATCATTTAACACACAACCTTCAAATTTCACGCGCTTTCATTATTCAACAGATCATTAAAATACACTAAAAGTAATGACATTCAATCAAAAAACTATTTTTAATGTGGATGAAGATATTACGAATAGAATTAGGCAAAAATAAATATAGGTACCCGTTCTCATTTATGAATCACACTCATTTTAAGAGGAAAAATAGTTCAATTCACACCAAAATGAAGTCAAAATAGCAACTTAATATTTCATTCAAGCGCTGTAACTTCGGCCAAAAAAATATGACATTGTTTCTGATGCAATTTCAGTTCAAGAATACACATGTTCAATAAAGCTCGACTCAAATTTCCCCAATGTAGAATTAATTTCAAAATTACTTTTTGACTCTGCTGACCAAACGGCTATTAGACTTTAACTTGACTTTAATATTGAAGTTTGTTCAATGATATGTGAGCCTATTATGTTTCCGTCCATTCCAACAGCAGCAATAGCAGCGGGGATTCAGTTTTACGAGCACTGTAAGCAAATTCCAAACTTCGCTCCTAATTTTACATTCAGCTGTTGTACACAGCCAATTGGATCATAAAATGGCCACAACTTGGAAAATGAGATTACATTTGAAATTGATTACTCGTGAATTAAAGTTCACACCAATTTCTGGACCCCTATTCCTGAGATAAATGAGATGTGAGAAAAATAAAAGTGAGTGAGAAAACGATTATCTCACTTAAAATGGCTGATTTACCATTACCAATCGGCCATTTTAAGTGAGATAATCGTTTTCTCACTCACTTTTATTTTTCTCACATCTCATTTATCTCAGGAATAGGGGTCCTGTTATGGATAAGTCATCAAAGAAACGACCAATATCCAGCTGGCTTTATAGAACTAGGATAATATTCGTTTACTTTTGTAAAACAGTATAATATGAAGGTAAGGTCAGTTAGACTGCAATAATTTCAAATACTTTGGTTCCTGAGCTTCAAAATGATTTGGGAATGATTTGAAGCAAAGCTAAGATTCTGGTGATGACAACAATAGAAATATTGAGACATAAAACATGTCACCATGCATAGAACAGTATAATATGAAGGTAAGGTCAGTTGGCCTACAATAATTTCAAAATTTTGGATCCTGAGCTTCAAAATGATTTGGGAATGATTTGAAGCAAAGCTAAGATTCCGTGATGACAGCAATAGAAATATTGAGAGATAAAACATGTCACCATGGAACATATTATATATTATTTGGGGACACGAATGAGCGAATGATTGAAGAATGATTCCAACGATAGCTCATGCCTCATGCTGGACTCGAACTCACGTCAAAGTTGACTCTAGTTCCAGACCGATGACCAAAATACACAATTACTGGAATGAAATTACTGAAATGTAAAAAATAAATGTAATGGAAATGACTTAGTGAAGCCTAATTCATTGTAAAAACTGAATTGAATGTAATACTTCTGAATATGATGATAGTGAATCTAATGATTCCATTGTTGTTGTTTTTTTCATAAAGTGATGATTTTGTGTGAATTTTCTATTTTCCAAACGACAATCTGGCTATCAAATTCTTGAAACATATTTCTGTCAGTCATATTGAATGGATTGAAAAGTAGCATTCACCATCGATCCGCACCAGACTTTGTCTACAGTTTCGTTTTCTTCTTTTTTCGACATTCTTATTTCTTTTCTTTCTCGACCTCTAGACCCATTTCTCATACAATTCGACACGAATTTTATTTACAGTCGTTCCGAATCGTTTTCATTCCTCCCAAATAGCTCGGCTGTTTATGAGGTCGTTAAGCAATGAACAATCAAAATTGTTTTCAACCAATTCAAGTTTTTATTTTTACATTCTTAGACAAGTTGTCACGAATTTTATTCGAAACCAATTTGGATCGTTTCTATTTTTCGCGGAAAAGCTATAGTTGTTCGTAAGGTCGTCGATCAATCAACATTGTTTCTAACCGATTCTAGTTTTCATTTCTTTTTATCAACTCCGAAATTGTTAATCTCATCCAGCAACTTACATCGGCTATCCGTCAATCGATCTCTTCGCTCTGAAAATAGAATTTCTTACTCTAAAAATGGGTAATAATTGGTAATCTGTCTGCATGTCGCACGAGAATCGCCCACGCCGTGACGTCATTGTAGCGTCATCAACTGTAAACATATCAGATAATTTGATGTACCCTTCAGCTAAATTCAATCGCATCTACGTATGTCTGTAGATGCGCATACCAACTTGCGCGGTTACAGAAGATGGGCAAGTTGAGCGGGATTCAAATGATTACTCGACATGATCCACTCGAATAATGAGCTCGAAGGTTTATACAATTATTGAACTGGATTTTCATGAATAATGACAATATGTATTTCCCTCATTTTAGAGAAAACTAGGAAATTTTCCATCTCAATTCAAGAAATCACAAACAACTTTTGAACTGAACTTTCATGAAGACTGACGATATTTAGCTACCTTATTTTAGAGAAAAATAGAAATTTTTCATCTCAATTCGTGAAATCACAATATTTAAAAAATGGTTGAAATATTTAAAAAAAATTTCATCACAATTCGTGGAATCACAATATTTAAAATTTTTTAAAAATATTTTAAAAATTTAATAAAAAAGAGTCTTATATCTGGGACATCCTGAGTAAGGACCGTTTCACTGATTCAGGACCAATATTGGTCGCAACTCAGCGGAACGGTCCTAACTCGAGACGTCCTGAACATAAGAATCTTTGTGAATCCTGAACCAGAGACCTGAACCGAATCGAGTAATGTCTAAGTCACGTCTCAGGAAAATGGCTGGGTCCTGGAGGATGAATGCATTAATTTCAATTTCTGGTTTTCTCTATAATCAGGGAAATTAATATCTTCATTATTGATTGAAATCCAGCTTCAGGATTGTGACCTCCTTTACAATAACCACACAATGTATGAAAGTAACTGAATACAGTTTTGAAAAAGTGAACAGCTTGGATGTTTAGAGAAGAAAATGGAAAAAAATACGTGTGTTCCAGACATATTGGAAACTTTTCTCATCAACTTATTAACTTCTTATTAACTTTTTAACTTTTCGAGGTTTCATAAACCTAGAGATTTGTTGGTAAAGAATCATCCGGATGTTCGGATACATTGAGAAGTAAGTCCTTCCATCTGCGAAAAAACATGACAAAGAAACACTTGATTTTTTCCATCCTCGCGACTTTTTTTTTTTGTGGGGGGTTTCCCTCAGTATGCGGAGCAAATGTTTGGATGGAATACTGATTGGACAGTACCTCTAATCAGTCAAATAATAGGCCTAATTAGGGTTATTTATGTCCATCACATAAATACACATATGTGTATCTATATTTGTCGAAAATATGACCTCAAAGTCTTCAATTGACTGTAATTAAATTGATCAACTGTGTAACATTCTCATATATGAGTTTATTTCAATTGTTGCGATACACTCAAGACCATGTTCAGACATTTTGCACACCAGACCCAAAAAAAATTGGTACCATCCCCCCTCACCCCTTCACCTAATAGGATTCACTTTCGAAAACATTGTTTTCAATGAATATGTTTTGAGCTATGATTTCAATAATCTAACCATCCAAGAGTTAGCATCTCACAATACGAATGTGAAATATCAAATTTTTTGAATATAGTATCTACTTAAAAAAAAAACTCAATATAATGATGTATTATCTAATTACAATGGACTGATCACAATTTGGCACTCCTTGAATATTTGGCGCCCTAGGCCCGGGTCTATGCCGGGCAAGAGTGTAACTCAAATTGTGATCTCTGGTCACAACTACATTATTAGTTTTCTGGTTTTCTACTATTTCATTTGGTATGGTATGGTAACTATGCTGTTCAGTTGCTAAGTGCTAGCTGAACTATAGTGGTAGTAACTCTACTAAGTTGGTTTGCTAACCATAGTTTCTAACTCACTTAGCTGCTATGGTAACCTCACAAACTTTCTGTCTCTCAATGTATCAATATGTCAATGTCAACCGAAAGAGAATAGAAAATAAAAAAAAAATCCCACATGACCGCACGTGTACATTTCACGATATTGTTCTCGCAGTCAACAAGGGAATAACAAAAGTTCACGCCTCTGAGTTAATTAGCGAGCTCAGCAATTGAACAATATACGCCCATCTAGAAATGTGTGTCAGGGAAAATCTATATTATGATGAGCACGGGGGATGAGGGATGATTTGGCATTGACCCATTTCGAGCGTCAATAGGGTCTAGACTTCTTAGCTAGAAGGCTCACCCAGCCGTGATAACGATCAACGTCGGAAAATTGCGAAAGAAGTTCGCCGTTCGGATTGTTTTTCATTCGTGTCAATTATGATGACCCATTTCTTTCACATCCTTAGAGGCTCACTCACGGAATAGATTGGTAGTGAGATTAATTGGATGAGGGAAATGAAGTCTCAATTTCAGTTTCGCTGTACCTCGAAAAAAACAAAAATGTTTCGTCTTTGATTGCGTTATACAGGTCAAACGGAAACACAAATTGTGTTGAAACTTGGCATAAACATTTTTAATCAACTAACTCGATCCTATATAGTTTCAAGACGCAATCGGTGACACCACTTTTGATACAAATCATCACACATTTTTCAAAAACTTCGTAAGAATAATCCAGAGGAGAAAATTTGAAAACATTATTTTTTTCTGAATGAGTATAAATTATCACGGAAATCGAACATGACAAATTCTCACATTATTCCAATGTTTCACATAAATTGGATCTACCGTTTTGTGAAAAATAATTATGATGTATATTTTACCCAATTAAATAGCTATCAAGAAGATCAACAGGTGAAACCAATGAAATCCAAAACGATTTGAAAAATCAGCAGTACGTAGAGCAGGAAGGCCGTGACATGAATGGTTTCTAAATATGGTTGTGTGTGTATGTTGCTCTTCATTACATTTCACATAAATAGGCCCATATCATATATTATAACGCATATGCTACGTTTCCTATTTTCACGATAATAATGTTTACCTAATAATATTTTATGTCCCCGATACCAACACAACGCAATGACAATGAGGAATTTATTCGTGAGAACAATGCTTTCAAACTCCAAACCTTGCTCCTAGTTTCTCGTAGAGTTGGTAAGTGTCAGCCTATCAGAATAACAAATTGCTGACAACTTGAAAATTTACTGATCTCCACTGAATCTTACTGGCCGTTTCTTACGGCAAACTTTATTGTTGTGAGACGAGTAGCTACGAACAATCTCTCTCACTTTTCAAGATGAACGCAAGTTTCCTCTCAAATTGTTGTGAGCCTTGGTAAACGGCCCCCAAATTCTACTTCGTAGAAATACTAGTGAAGATACCGAATTAATTCCCTGGTGTAGGCCTACATAATACAAGTCGGTCATTTTGATTGATCTGATTTGATTTGATTCAGTCTTTATTAGCAACAGAAAAAAACACATCCACTAGTGCTAATTTAATAAAAGGACAACACATAGGCCTACATGAAAAAAAAAATGAAGACGAACATAACACAAACAAGAACATGAACACAGGTAAATTCAAGGTAGGCCTACAATAGTTGAATAATTGAACCGTATAGGAATAATATCATGAAATAATATCAATGAATTTTGCACTCGAATAATTAGTATGATATAATTAATAAACACATTTAATTAGGGTCAGTTGTTAACAACGTTCTAATCTCAGAAATGAAGTTTGATTAAGATACCTCATCGGTGATTATCAGTGAAAATGTTTGCTTGAAACTACCTCACCAGCCACTAGATCATTTGAGAAAACGAATGAAGAGATAATAAATATAAATTATGATGATTTGATGATTATTTTGTTCAACGACCCCATCAACAGCTAGGTTATATGGGGGCACGAGTGGGCAGTCATAATGAAAATATAAACCGATGATAGAAAGGTGAAGAGACGTTCACAAAAACCCGTGCCTTATGAGGCCGCAGGCGCTCGTATTTCACGCCGTAAACTCTCACGGCCGTAATTTTTGAGATATCAATATGATTGTTTTGCATTCTGTTGATAATTGAAAAACGGAGGTTATCGCATTCACAGAATTTTGAACATTTTTTTTTAATTTCTCAAATTCTTCAAATGGAAAATGAAAAAATTTCGAAAATGCGAAAACCTAGATACATATTTTTGAATACCAAAAAAAAAGAAAAAAAAAGTGAAATATATCAAAAGTGTAAGCTGGGGAACTGACGGCGTCTACGTGAATATGAGTTCGGTGGGCTAGTCTACGGGTTGCGCCTAGCACACGATGCATGTCAAACTCGAGTCTGAAGCGAGCGAACAGCGAGCCCGCGTAGAGCGCCTGCGGCCTCTTATGCGGGACTCAAATTTTCGCCCGCCTCGACTTCAATTTCCACCGCAATTCGATAGTTGACTGAGCCACTGGGGCGGCACCACCGACTACCTATTGTCCATAGTTTATCAAGACGATTGCAGTGCATGGCAGGACATGAATTACGCAAGTTGAGAATAATTGCAATAATTGTTTCAATCAGACGCGTGGTTTCGATAACAACTTATCGACTCACGCCAGGTGTACATTGCCCCACCGGATGTTGATACAATCAACACGCATCTAGTTCATTGTGTTCAGTACTATTCAACCTCTAACGACCCCACCTACAGCCAGGTAGTACGGGGGTACGTACGAGCGGGGGATAATGAAAATATACAGAGTCCATGTGAGTCGATATAGTGAAAAATCAGTTTGTTGGTGATCACTTTTGAACGGTAAAAGATAGAAAAAATGTAATGAGAAGGAACAGATACTTTTGATACCTTCAGTTGTTATAAAATATAAATATTGAACTCATGTGTCATAATTGTCAAGCGTAAGGATGAAATATCTGTTCTTTCAGCTGTATACGCTTGACAGTTATGATATATGAGTTGAATAGTTATAACTAATACCATCCAGAAGGTATTAACAGTATCTTCGTTTCTTCTTCATTGAAATTTTGATATATCTCACCGTTCAGAAATTATCATTAAAGACTGATATTTCGCTGAATCAACTCTTATGGTGAGATAGGTGAGGGAGTTTATGCCTTGATAATCGATACTTAACGCTATATGCGAACACCATGTTCGATCAATTGAAAGAGGAGACAAGTTTCATTGAACCTGACAACACTTGATCGAAACTTGATGAAAAAAATCATTGCTTCCCAATTGACGACTCGCCGTTTCCACCCCCTTGACGTCACAAATCACACCGTCCAATCAACAGGGCTGTTAGAACTGTAGTGAGATTGAAATATCCAATCAAGGTATCTTCAAATGAACACAAATAATATAGATCCAACTGGCCTACTGGTGAAGCCACGCCTATTTCGAGTAGTCAATTAAGGCTATGAGTGAAGGTGGAATCATTTGGACGGTGCACCACAAGGGCGATCTCACAGCCCAATTTCAAATGGCAAGAAACAATGTTATTCAACAACAGAACTGCGCTGTTTGAGATCATACTTCTCCGCCGCATTTCAGAACTTGATATACGATCATTGTTTTCAATACTGACCATTTATAATATTTGAATAGGGTACTTCCACCATTCAGGTATCGGAATATTTCGACAGCTTGTTCAACGGTGGGTGAAGTTCGTTGTTCAAGCTGAATCAATCTTTGTTCCAAGTGCGAGATTGCGAATACTCGATATGTTCACTATGTCTGAATGTGTTACCATTGAAGTGCATGAAAATCGATTGAGCGAAATATCAGTTTTTTGGTGATAATTTTCGAACAGAGTGAGATATCAGAATTATAATGCGGGGGAGGGGGAGGGGGGGGGGAGGAAAAACAAATGTCAAAATGAAGTGATCCACAGTATGACTTGAACTTCATTCACCACGTCAAAATGAAAGTCAATTGAACGTTGAATTTCCAAATTGAACTTCAAAATTGAACAAACATAAACTATTGAAAGCTGATATCATCTGAAAATTGGAGTTCAAAATTATAGAACATATTCTCATTCATTTAAATTATTTCGAATAGTATTTCAAATATTATTATCATTATTGTTGATTATCAATGGATTTACTTGATATCATGTGATGTTATGAGCCTCATTTATTTTAAGTTAGGTATTTGATCATTGTAAGCTGCTAACCATTCCGATTTTCTCGAAAGAGGGTTAAAGGAATCATTGAATAGATAAATAAATAAATCAAAGATCTATCAGTTCACCCTCCTGGTTTTCAGCTCTGGAGAGAGTCTGCATCAGGAATTAGTATGATTTGTAAACCAAAGCTTTAATCCAAGGTGAAACACAGTGGATGATTGTTCTCATTTCATATGTATTGGGTATGAAATAACGTACTGTACTGGTGACTACGATGTATTATTGGCATTGGTAAATGATATATGAGATGAGGTTATTTTGTCAGGTGTTATTTGGATAGTTGGAAGGAGTTGGTAGTGACCTATTGCTGAGGAGTCATCCCAGTATTGACCTGAACAACAGTTGTAAACCACGAAAAAACCCCTGGCAGGATGGTCGACCATGGCGGTAAATCAAACACTGGTCTATTGAATGACGGTTCAGTGTTCTAGCCACTCGACCACTCGTCTCAGTTGTGTTGGTAACGTGTGCTTGTGTTGCTAGGTTACAAGACGATCTTGAAGAACGTGAACGGCCAGGTGAGATCGGGGGAGCTGACAGCCATCATGGGACCCTCTGGCGCCGGCAAGAGCACGCTCATGAACACTCTGGCGGGATACAAGTGAGTCTCATTAATTAATTAATTAATTAATTAATTCATTCATTCATTCATTCATTTATTCATTAATTAATTAATTAATTAATTCATTCATTCATTCATTCAAATTATGGTCACAGACAGTGCAGTTCTGGTGTTGGAGCTAATTTGTTTCGAATAATTAAAATGGGGTTGTAAGATCGCCCTTGTGGTGCTCCGTTCAAACAATCCTACTTTTCATCCATGGCCTTAATTGAGGAACAATGATTTTGTATCAAGTTTCGATATAATTGAAAAAAAAAATCATGTTCACCTATTTCAATTTTGGTCAATACTGAATTCACTCGATGAAATTAACATATTCCACACAAATACATTCAAAAAATCAGTATGATGTAATCACACATCTTTGCGATCATCATTCTAGTATTTTCATGCTCGTCATAATAATTTCCTGAAAAGCCTTGATTTCATGACGACACACACAGATAACTGAATCTACCCAAGGTCTTTGAGTTTCACTATAGAATAATATGGGTGCCATAAACGTCATACTTCTACGATAAGTAATCAATGAGACAACGTCATTCATGTGTACTATATTACTATGGACCTAACGTCTGACCTTTCCATAATTCATATGATTATGTTGACTTTTTCTTCTTTTGTCACACGTTTTATCAATGGCTTTGTCGATCTTATATCATGATTTTTAAGGTTATCAGAAGCTCTTTGGAGTGGTAATATATTATTGTGATTAGTGGACAACAATTACCTCAAAAATGTGCTCTCCATCCACAACTTCATTACGTGTTCGTCGGCCCAAAATATGTCAATCTCTCTGGTTGTTCTCCAAAAACCTTAGTTGCATGGTAAACAGACAGACGAGTTCTTTGTTTGAGTTGTAGCCGTTCATTTTTCTGTTTCAAGTTGTTTTGCGTTTCTTTAAAGTGATGTAATACATTGTTGTAACAAGTATACAACAATGGCCTCCAAATTTTTCACTCCATTTACAACTGCAGTAATAATTTCCAAAAATTCTAGTTGCTATTCAAATTTGACGAACACGTTATCTTCATGTAGGCTTCTTTCAAATACGGACACGCCTAGTGGACAACAATGTTTCCTAGATTGCATGTTTTACACAGTTTCTTGTTTAGCGTTTCTATGCCTACCACAGATGATCATTTTATCAGACACTTCGAAAGAAAACAGATTAATTCTTTGTTTCACATCAATCAAAGCTATTAGGAAACCATTGAGAATATGAGAAACGTGTATCCACCAGAAAAAGTTGCAGGCACGCTATTAGTGTTGAAAAGTAGTGTCACAAAATAAAGCGCGCGCATATTTACTACAATGATAATGATTTGTTGACTGCACTTTTGTAACCATTCGTCGGCCATGTTGAGATTAAGAAGCGCAGTCCATTGTTACTTTTTGTGTCGAATAAGCAATTACATTGATGAATGTAACAGGAAGGCATGATTGTTTTGAACTCAAGGTGCATGTATAGCTTTCCACTACATTCGATATAAATACGTCTTTATCATTCGTCCAACAAAGCAAATGTTGCGTTTTCCTAGTTTGAATTGATATTTGTTTTTCCAGAGCGTCGAACCTGAGCGGCTCGGTGCTGGTGAACGGCAAGGAGAGGAACCTGAGGCGCTTCAGGAAGACGTCCTGTTACATCATGCAGGACGACTGCCTCCTGCCCCACCTGACTGTCCTGGAGTCAATGACCGTGTCGGCCAACTTGAAGCTGGGCAAGAAGACGTCGGACACTGCCAAGCGCCTTGTGGTGAGAGATGATGGAGTATTGGTAAAGATCATGAGTTTCGGAAATGTGAAATTCGAAATAGATGGAATATTTTGGATGTTTATGTTTTTGTTCTAAGTCGTTCTGAAGCAGTTGAAATCAATTGAAAATTAAAAAAAAAATCAAAGAACGAAATCCAGAGTAGAGTGATCCTTTCATCCGAAGCTTTGATTGGGGAACAATGATTTTGAATCAAGTTTCGATATTATTGAAAAAAAGATGGAATATTTTGCAGTTTCAGATTTTTGTTCGAAATCACTCCGATTGAAGCATTTGAAATCTCTTACAAATCTTCAAAAATTTCCGGAATGCGAAATTCAAATTGGATTGAAAATTTCGCATTTCTACATTTTTGCTCGAAGTCACTCTAAATCAGTTGAATCTTTTTATAATCTTACACAAATTTCGAAAATACGCAATCCGGAGTACATCAATCCTTTTTGAACCAACTTTTCAAAAAAACGGTTTTTTGAACCAACTTTCGATGTTATTGGAAGATAAGGTTGAACATTTTGCAACTTTGTGTTCTTGTTTGAAGTCGTACGTTTCAAATAAGGCAGTTACTGCATTCTTCCACAAATCTTCAACAGTTTCCAAAATACAAAATCAAAGGAAGATTCAATATGGTGCAGTTTTATGTTTTTGTGTGAAATCATCCTGATTGAAGCACTTGCAAACTATCACGAAGCATTTTAATTATTGTAATGATCATTGAGAAGATAGATTAACATTAAAATTATGATTTCTTAACTTCCATCAAGCAATAGGCCAAAAATATAGGAAATGGATACTTTCTTCACTGTGAACTAACATTTTGAAAACAGTTTGTACCATTTATGCAGACAATTGATCACATTGTTCTTCGTTGAGGAGGGGGGAGGGGGGGTGGGGGCGGTCTTCCGTCCACTTAAAGATACCGTACTGAAGTTATCATCGTGACCTTATCAATTTGGTAATATATGTCCAGAAATAAAATGAAGATAACATTTTCCACTGAACACATTTTGACTGATCTTTATACGTGCTATTATTTTGTTGATTTTCACAACGGTCAATTTAGTAACATTCCTAATTTCTAATAACCATACTGGAATTTGGAATTTTCTTCTGCAAAGCTGTTACCCGGTCACCGTCCAATAGTGAAACAGATGTCCATACATTTTTTATCGATTGACCAACAACCGTGGCAACATCTGGGTTATTTAGCGTGAAATATGAGCGGATGATGGATGGAAAAGGGTCACTACAACGCTTGCCTTACGTGGGACTTGAACCCACGCCTGCCTTGACCTCATATTCCAGCGCAGGGCCTTGACAGACTCAACCAAAAGGGTGGCTGTATAAATGTCTATGCAATTTGCCGCACACTTCTTAAATATGACCTTTTCAATTAACCTTTCCTCATTTCTGGAGTTTCTATGAAAACAATTAGTCTTTCAGATTCATTAACTGGGTAATTATCGTATTCAATGAGGGTGAATTGCCTTGATCGTAGCGCTGAAGATGACCTGGAACATTGACCCAGAAACCGGTTGTAATCAGTCCATATCGTGGATCCGTGGGCCTCAGCCCACATCCTCATTGCGCTCATTCATTCAGCCACTCTATTATTCATCCCAGAGCCGGTGATAGGAAGGCTAGATAAGAATTTTGTGTGATAAGTCTATAAAAATATTGAAAATCATCATGGTCACTGCCAATTAGATCTCATTGAAATGAGTCTCATCCGATTGGTGACTTCATTATATCGGTACCACGGCCTTCTTCATACAGATCATTCTTCTCTGATATAAGAAATGAATGATTTGAATAAAGAAGGCTGTGATCGGTACTTATTCGGAGAACAAATTGAATTATTTTGTCACTTGAGCCTATATGGTTCAGGACTTCAATAATCTATACACATCATTCTATTCTATCCAAATTGAGAATAAAAAAAATTACCGTCATTTGTTTCAATGTGAGATACATATTTTGTTATTTTACAACAATTACAAATTTTTTTCGTCATAGTTCTTTCTTATTATATGCTCATCATGCAATATTTGATTGTCTTTCAAAGATGATATATGGACTCACTATTAACGTTTTTGGGGTGGTTTGGTGAAAAAAAATAGTTTTCTTGATACATTTGAACATTTATTGCGATTCCAAAATTATTAGATTGACTTCAACCACCAACCTAACCTAACGTTAATAATAAACCCACTGAAATAGCTCAATGTTGATTCAAGATCGAAATTGACTTCAGATTCAATTACTTCAACCACAAATCTATATTTAGACATATTAGACTGGAAAAATCCGAAACGGTATTCTCGATTAAACATGAAAATATACACGATGAATTCAAAAAATCATTGAGGCTCTACTACATGACATCACCAAGTAACTAATTGTAGTTGACGCTATTCGACAGAAAAAGTTGCAGATACGCTGTTAGTGTTAAAAAGTGGAACTAGTGAAAAGTGACAGAATGAAGCGCACGCATATTTTCAACAATGACGCTAATTGAAATATTACATTGTTGACTGGCATTTTGTAAACCATTCGTCGGCCATATTGAAATTCAGAAGCGCATTCTGTTGTTACTTTTCGAGTCTGAAATTTAAGAGACCATGAGAGTCGATTTGGCGGAATATCAGTTTCTTGGTGATAACTTTCGAACTGTATGAGATATCGAGATATCAATACGCGAGGAACACAGATAATTATGATGGGTTCAAGATGGTATAAGTTATAACTATTCAAGTCATGTCGCATAACTGTCAAGCGTATACAGCTGAAAGAACACATTTTGAGCTGTATACGCTTGACAGTTATGCAAGATGATTTGAATAGTTATAACTTATATCATCTTGAAGCTATTATAATCATCTGTATTCCTTGCGTATTAGAATTTTGATATCTTATCCTGTTCAAAAGTTATCATCAAAAAACTAATATTTCGCTAGATCGACTCCAATGAACTCTGTAAGACAAGATACTGTCAGTTAACATGAAGAACTGCATCTCACCTTCCATGTGTGTTTTCTAGATTGAAGAAATATTGGAGTCTCTCGGTCTAGTCGAGTGTTGCGACACAAGAACTATCAACTTATCCGGAGGACAAAGAAAACGACTTTCGATCGCTCTTGAGCTCGTCAACAACCCTCCAGTCATGTTCTTTGACGAACCAACAAGGTAAACATTTATCTATTGGACAAGAATATCACAGAAATACATTAAAATACCTCGTTTATTACCGTCGTACGGTAGTCAGGTTTAAGAAGCAGTCTGGAACTATATATTTGATATTTGTTTGATTAATTATTGAATTGAAGAATTCACAAATTAGAAAATTGACAAATCTACTGGAGTCTTGAAACAGACGTGAATGCCGCTTCCAAATGGTCGGAATGAAATCATATAACACCAATAGGAAGTTATTAATTATTTATGATTAATATCTCATCACGATAACGATGCAGATAAAAAATGCATCGAGTTTCAAATTGTATCAATGATCATTAATTGTGAATGTTTGAAATTCAAATTAACTTCCTTTGCAATTGAAGTCAAACAAACCGGGCTAATGTTTATGTTTATAAAACGCTAATGTTTATGTTTATAAAACGCTAATGTTCATGTTTATAAAACGCATACATCGTGATTTTTAATTTGAGATTTGTTGACAGTAGATAATTACTCATATTACCAAATCACTTGAGATATATTTGAATTGACTCTCTTTTGATAATGCCGATATTATTAACTTTTGATATTTCAACTTGACTGATGATTTTCATTTCAAAATATTCGAATTTGTAGACAGACTGTATGATTCAAGAGGAAACCAAGTGAGATGTTGATTACATATCCACTATTTTCCTTTTTTGTACTCAACTGTGATATTATCTTCGTCTTATACAGTGTAGAAGTGACTCACACTTTTGAGATAAGTTTCACAATGCAGTGGAAGGTGAACGTCTGAGATATATTTCCAGCTCTTGATCATGCTAAGTGCTTTCCTATCTGAATAACAGTTCTGATGGGTCATAAACTAAAGAGCTATGTCGGTGATTTGGCTCAACATCACTGTTCTAGGATTTTCAGTTTCATACATAATTCATTCCATGTTAACCTATCAATTAGTACAAATGGATTATAACATTTTATCAAAGAAGTGAAATAAAACTCACGTCTACCAGTCAAATGAATAATATATATATATATATATATATATATATATATATATATATATATATATATATATATATATATATATATATATCACTTATATACACGGGATATATACACTTGCGCTGATATAAAAAGTATTTTTTCTCTGAGGTCAAGAATGAAATTTGAATAAACTTCACCAGCATCAACAAGCCAATTCTTCCACAGACTATGCTTGTAGTGCGCATATGCACATTGTCTTCCGGTTTATGTGCTCATAATGTCAGTAAACTTTCTTGAGGGTACATTCTAATAAAAAAAACTACCCAACCAACACCTAGATTAATTGGTGGTAAACGAATGAGCAGACGATGATGGAACTATGGAAAAATGATAAGTGAAAGGACATTCACAGAAACCAATGCCTCATGCGGTACTCGAACCCACACCCAACAGTGACTTCAGTTTCTAATATGAATACATTCTCTCTGTCAATCTAACCATGTATATAACCCATGTTTTACAGCGGACTGGACAGTGCCTCATGTTTCCAATGCCTCTCGCTATTAAAGTCACTGGCGCGCGGCGGTCGGACGATTGTGTGTACTATCCATCAGCCTAGCGCTCGCTTGTTCGAAATGTTCGACCACCTCTACATGCTGGCTGAGGGCCAGTGTATCTACCAGGGCAGTGTCCCAGGCCTGGTGCCTTTCCTCGCGTCTCTGGGGCTACACTGTCCCAGTTATCACAACCCGGCTGACTATGGTGAGGACTTGAGTTTGATTATTAATTTTCTGTCAACCCCATTGAAAGCCAGAATATTTGGGGTTACGAATGAGTGATTGATATATGAATAGCGTTTTTTGGAAATCGAAGGTTGATGTCTGATGTTGGATACGATTCGAGCTCAATTTCGATTCAGTTACCATTGCAGAGCGTTACCTCACTAAGCCAGAGTGGACTTGGACTGAATCACGATTCAAAATGATAATTACCATTCTCCTCATACTAGGAAAACGCGGGATGCGCGTTGTGAGATGAGCTTAGAAGTATGGCAATCTAGAATGAAAAATAACTTGTCAGCTCAATTCACATCTACAAACCTTGTCTTACTTCAAACGTTCAAAAACCTCACCTGCAACTTGTTGATATTTATAGTAACCTACAACCTGTCGCATAAACACTTTGCAAAACCAAAAGATCCAAATATTCAATAAAATGTACACGTTTATTGCGTTTTCTTCATTATTTCTAATTCGATTGTTGTAAAAATCTCTGAGAAGGTGTATAATAGTATTTTTCATATTCTGTGAGAATTTGAGAGCTTTTGAAAAATTCTTGTTTTTCTAGTATTTTTCCTCCGGGTTATTCTTATGAGGATTTTCCAAACTTTCCGATTATTTTCCGGAAAAACCTTACGACCGATTCCTCTGAATAACAAACTCAACCTATTCTGGTATGACACCAACGTTCAGAAAAAGTTTCAAGTTGATTGATTCATTTCTCTGAGCTGTATGCCGCGTACATAATTACAAAAAAAAAAAAAACATACATAAAAACGAAGCCCATTTTTTTCAGGGTGTGAAATGGAAAGCTTCGCCACGCTCATCTAATTATATGATCAATAGTGAAATTGTATGTATCATTGAAATCAATATCGTTCTTTTCGATCCATGGAATCGGTTGAATACTGACGTGAAACATCGAATTAATGAAAATACATGAGACTAAGAGAACATAGTACTAGTAATTTCACCTAATATCAGCACCTGACAATATTGAAACACAGTATTCTAAAAGCGCAGTGATTTTTCACAGGAGTTACAAACGTTTCTCACAACTTGACTTATTTCATAATTCAACCATGATTCAATAGCATGAATTATCGAGGTCAAATTTGAGCTTATTAATATCAATCGGATATCACATTCGTACATATTAAAATAATCTTACACAAACTGCCCCCAAAAAATTGATTCAAGATTTTCCACGTTTTCTTCACATGAATATACAAGCCTGGCCTTTTACACCAAAATCGTTGTGTACACTCCGGTTTGATTGTTGAGCACTCTTTTTCATTTTCGATTATGATTAGTATCAGTATTCGTTTTGGTTCAGTATCGGATCAGATTATGTTGAAACTGTTTTTGGTTTTTTACATCGGAACATGATTTGCAATATTTGTGTATTCATCCCCACTTTCAATCAAACGTTTTATTGAACAGACATCTCTGTGAGAAAGAAGCACTTCAAAAACATGAGACGACGGACTATGGAATGTCATTGGTCCGAATAACCTCGCCTTTGAAGCGCCGTGAAACAAATGAATATCTAAATATATGAATTTTGGTGGTAAAAAATCATGGATCTTCAAGAAGGCAATTCCGATTCCTATATCAAGGTTACAAAACTTGATCAAAATTAAATTTACCTCGTGTTCCTCTCTCAATGCACCTGGATTTGTTGTATTTGAACTGACGATGCCAGCATGTGACATGTTTGTTTGTTTGTTGGTTCGCAGTGATGGAGGTGGCATGTGGCGAGCACGGCGACTGTTTACCGAACCTGGTGATGGCCGTCAACAGCGGCAAGTCGAACAACTTGACCCGGCCGTCTCAAGGTCAGGTCACCGAGACGTGTGTCGACAACGACATTGCCAAAGAGGAGAAACTGACAGTTGCTAGTGAGTTGGTTCAAATTGAAACTAGTAATACACTTTATTTTTTGGCGCATGCAGATCAGTTGCTGGGATATGCCCAGGTTGGGGGCATATCGGATCTGGACCTTTATATTGGGCTCTAACGACGGACTATAATGATAATTAAGATCTATTGGTGTCGAATGAATGATTGATGAGATGATGGGATGGTGGGATGAAGGTTTCTTGGGTATCGAGAAGGATAATGGGAAGGAAGCGGTCGTGGTATTTATTGTGGGAACCATCCTGACATTAACCTGGACTACAGAAGGAAACCACGGAAAACCCCTGTAAAGGTGGACGGTGGCGGGGATCGAACCGGGTCCGATATTCCCCTT
Organism: Brachyptera risi; assembly: GCA_964007535.1. NCBI lineage: Eukaryota > Metazoa > Arthropoda > Insecta > Plecoptera > Taeniopterygidae > Brachyptera > Brachyptera risi. The sequence goes on from OZ023332.1 coordinate 40,738,663, forward strand.
CACCTCCCGGATCACACGATGGACCCTTATCATCGACATTTGTGAAATGTGAGAAGTGAACTGTGGAATGAGATAAGATAACTTTCTCATTTCACCTTTTCATCTCATTTTTTTGTCGTTTTTCGATTCCTGAGTTGACGAGTCATCGTCAAAACAATCAGCCAAATAGTTTTTCAGTAATGTTATTGTGAATCAGTTCACTTTTCTTTGAAACAGCAATGAAATTTGTGAAGGAGACCTTTTTGTTTTGGTTTTTGGAGACCAATGGTTTCAATGCTGGTGAAACCGCAATAACTAAGAAATAATCGAAAGATACAATTTCAAAACTTCAAATTAGTAAAATGAACAATTGAAAAAATTCGAAAAGAAAAAAATCATGCTAGGGCTACACCCTTGAATATGAAATGGAATTATTTTCATCATATGAGAGATATCATTCAAAAGGCTAGCAGATTCTAGCCAATGGCCAGTATGAACAAGTGATAAAAAAGAAGTCAGTGCCTCCCCTAGTTAATTATCCAACAATTGATGCAAAGCTATCTAGAGTGCACTTCACAATTCACAGACCACTTCGGCAATGAATACATGCCTCGAAATTCCACCAACCAAATAGGTGGTGAGATTTTCGAGTGAAATGTGGAATGAAATGAATTCATAAAAGGTAATTCAGGAATAGCAAGCAGCCATTTTCACTGAAACAACCAAAATATAATTTAATTTCACATTTCATAAATCTTGAGAAGAAAGGCCCTGGCTCGATACCCGCTACCATCCACTATCACTGGGGGTTAACCCGGATGGCCTCTGTAGTGTGTCTTATACCGGGATAGTTGCTACAATATAGATCATTTCCGCTTTCTTTCCACTTTCCTTCCCATTACCCAAGGAACCTTCATCTTGTCGTGCCATTGTTCCATGAATCATTCACCCGACGCCAATATATCTTGATATTCATCGCATTTGAACTAGAAATGAATGAAAAATGGGAATAAGAACTCTTCTTCAGCCGATTGAATATTCATTTCAGTTTTTGGTGGAGGTGCCGTATTCCAGTTGAAGAATTGCTTTTCAACTAGTTTTTGTAACTGTGGTCTATATATTTTCTCATTATCTAATTTCAATAAAAAACGAATAAAGTCATGCATTAGAACCAATGTATGCATATTGGTTTACGAAATGTAGATCCCACTATTCTTACAACTAGGAAAACGCGGGATGCGCGTTGTGAGATGAGCTTAGAAGTATGGCAATATAGAATGAAAAATAACTTGTCAGCTCAATTTACATCTACAAACCTTGACTTACTTCAAACGTTCAAAAACCTCACCTGCAACTTGTTGATATTTATAGTAACCTGCAATCTGTCGCATAAACACTTTGCAAAACCAATTGATCCAAATATTCGATAAAATGTACACGTTTATTGCGTTTTCTTCATTATTTCTCATTTGATTGTTGTAAAAATCTCTGAAAAGGTGTATAATAGTATTTTTCATATTCTGTGAGAATTTGAGAGCTTTTAAAAAATTCTTGTTTTTCAAGTATTTTTCCTCCAGTTTATTCTTATGAGGATTTTCCAAACTTTCCGATTATTTTCCGGAAAAATTTTCCGACCGATTCCTCTGAATAACAATCCCAACCTATTCTGGTATGACACCAACGTTCAGAAAAAGTTTCAAGTTTGGTCAACCGTTGGTCAACGTTCAAGGTTCAAGATTGATTCATTTCTCTGACCTGTATGCCGCGTACATAATTACAAAAAAAAAAAAAAAAAAAAGAAACAAACATAAAAACGAAGCTCATTTTTTTCAGGGTGTGAAATGGAAAGCTTCGCTACGCTCATCTAATAATTTGAAAATTCATATTTGATAGAAGATTTTTTTTAAAACGAGCTTAAAACGATGTTTACATTTTCTGTTTCTTGGGTTACGAAATGTAGATCTCACTACTCTCACAATAATCAGAAAATTTATATTTGATTCAAGATTTTTTTAAATGGAGCTCAAAACGATATTTACATTTCTTGTTTCACACGCGGTTTGTGTTGAATCACGCCAAAATTGTTTTTTCCAGCATATAACATTTTATCCTCATCTAATATACATATTTCTGATTTGTTTCCAGTAAGTGAACCGAAGGCGAACGGTTCCTCTTCTAGCTGCACTTCTTCGCTGTTGATGCCCGATGACCTCGCCATCAGCCATCGAGCCCTCGACCCGAAGACTGGCTACCCGACCACCACGTCACTGCAGTTCTACATCCTACTCAAACGGACGTTTCTGTCGACTATGAGAGACAAAGTGAGTGGCCAATCGAATCGCAAACACGATATAGGCTTCCTCCAAGGAGTGATATCACGCACAATGTTGTAATGGATGGACCGCATAATCTTCCAGTTTTTTGTTCTTCCTCAACTTATTCGAAGTTTGAACACGTGGATGAAATTTGAAAAAAACTTTCTTAGCCCTACAGAGCCAGACGCGTAGTTTGTCTCTATGTCTTTTTTCATTTTTGTATTGGGTTTTAACGACGCACTCCACCGAGAACTACGATCTATTAGCGTCGGTGAATGATATATGAAATGATGGGATGATGATATGAGAGGCTATTTCACTGGGTGGTTTCGGATAGTGGGAAAAACTCGTTCATGGTCTCATGTTGAGGAACCATTGCAGTATTGATCTGAACAACAGAAAAAAACCACGGAAAACCCCTGTCAGGATGGTCGACCATGGTGTGAATCGAACTCTGGTCCCTTGAATGACAGTTCACTTGTCTCAGTCTTGTCTGTGTGGCCATTATTTATAGCACCTGAATAATTTTCTCTGAATACGTTTCAGAAATGGTCAGTTTTGTTGAAATATACTAAAAAATATATATTTGTCCATAGATACATCGTTACAATATTAAAATAGGGTAATTACCTTCAATAATTTTCTTGGCAATTAGTATCTATCTGAAATAGAATTGAATATGAAATGATGATAGGTGAAAGACGTCAACAAGAACCCATACCTAGGCGGGACTCGAACCCACGTTCAGATTTCGAAGCAGTGTCTGAGCCAAACGGAGGTTTATGTGCAGAATTTTAGTTTATATTCGTTGTTACCTGAATGACCCATGTGGAATAACAAAGCTCATCAACAGTGCCAACAAGGAGTACAAATCAACTAGAACTGCAGGTACATGACACGAATGTATAGTTCAAATAAACAGTGCAAATGAAAAGTATGCATCGGTGAGCACATGGTGATGTTAACATTCTCGTCTAGTTCTCATCGAAGCCGTCACAAGTCACTATTGAAATTGGAGGTGATGAGCCGCCCCCGTGGCTCTGTCAACTATCGAACTGCGTTAGGAACTGGAGTCAGGTCGGGCATGGGTTCGAGTCCCGCATTAGACGTATGGTTTTTGTGAACGTTCTCTCACCTAACATCACTTCATCGTTTCATTATCACCTGCTTATTTGTACCCCCGTATAACCTAGCTGTTGGTGGGGTCGTTAAGCAGCTCCGAAATGATTGAGGGTGATGATTATTGTCCGCTCAACAACTTCACTGAAAGTGTGAGTCATCTGGGGGTACGAATGAGCGTACGATGAATGGGAATCTATTGTTCCTCTGATTTATCACTGTCTTTTTCAAAACTATCTCTCTCCTTTTCGTTAATCTCTTGTATATGTATATATTCTTGATTTTATGTTATCAACATATTTTTGCTGTTTCATTCAGAGGACATAACTACTCTGAAACTAGATTTCAACAAATTATGATATTTATTTCACTTATTTTAGAGAAAACTAGAAATCATCATCTCAATTTCAGAAATTAAAAATAATTTTTTGACCTCCATACACCATGAGTTATGAAGAAGACATTACCGATTCTTTACAGAAACATAAAAAGAATCGAGTAATATCTACGTCACTACTAAGAGTGGATTCTGGAGGGCAAATAGATTGATTATAATTTCTGAAATTGAGATGAAGATTTCCAGTTTTCTCTGGAATAAGGGAAGTAAATATCGTAATTATTCGTTAATTTCTAGTTTCATAATTGTGATGTCGTTTAATTGACGACTGGTAATTGACCCGCCCACAAACGTCACAAAACATGACATCCAATCAAATGGGCTGTTTGTTATGTGGGAAAATTGACATTGTCTCTCAGAGTATCTCTGAATGCCCACATGAAGTATAGATCAAGGTGGCCTGCCGATGAGCCACGCCTATTACTAGTGGTCAATTACAATTGATTTCAATTAGTATTATTGTTTTGATTCCAGGACTTGACCTTGATGCGGTTCCTGTCCCACGTGGTGGTCGGCCTGCTGATCGGGATGATCTACTACGGGATCGGGAACGAGGCGTCGAAAGTCACCAGCAATGCGGGTTGCATATTCTTCACCGTTCTGTTCCTCATGTTCACGGCCATGATGCCGACTATTCTGACATGTGAGTGTTTAGGGGCGATGACGATTAGGATTTCATTTTGATCTGATTGAGAGTGCGTGGACGTCGATTTAGGCCCAGTATTACCAAGGCCAGTTATAGGCTTCTGTCACTTAACAAATGGCAAACAATAGTTACCATAGCAACATAGTGAACTGGTGGACCACCAAACATTCTGATAGGTCAATTCCAACTGATGGACATTGTTGTCGGTCTCTTTCAACAATGAGTGACGTCAGTTGACAGAAGCCTATAGTATTCATCTGAGAGTTGGTGAAAACAAACAGCATAGGTAACCATGGTGATAACAAGTTTGAACTGTCAGATGAAGACTCACTGAACTTGGTAATATTACCAAGTCCAGTTAGCAGTTATCTGAGAGTTGGTGAAAACAAATGTCACAGGTAATCATGGTGATAACAACTTTTATCTGCTGTTGGAGCTACTCCCACGATGCTAATACCAGGTCTTAGCAAAATAACTATTTCTTCTCCAACATTTCTGAACGGTTTGTATGATATATAAATTTTTTATTTCTTTATCAACATTGGAACTTGATATTATTCAAATTTCTAATATAATTAAATGAAGATCTCTCTAATATACCTTTTAAATTATTCAAAATGGATTCATTCACCATGCATTTTTACAGGTATAGCAGAGAATGTGTTTTTCAGCTATATACCTATGAAAATCATGTGAGTTATGTTGAATCACTGAAATCATCTTGCAGGTAATGAAAATATCATTGTTTCTCGTGTATCATATCAAAATTTTGAAATCTTTCACCGTTCAAAAGTTTCATACAGAAACTGATGAAACACTGAAACGACTTCTAACGACCCCACCGATAGCAAGGGATTTTGGGAATACTAATATGAGTTGGTTGAAACTCCGTTCGGTTAATCGGCTGATTAGTGAATAGTATATGAGTTATAACGGAATAATTTTCAAATATGATATAATAATCAGTGATGCAACCCGAGAAATATGCTCAAGAGAATGTTACATAGCATGGTAATGTGAATATATGTGCATGAAGATATTCTAGAGCAAGGAAATATCCTCCAAAAGATTATGCTCCCAGTTATTTAGAGCATATCCCTCTGAGCCCAGTATTATCAAGTCCAGTTACCGTTCATCTATAGGAGTTTCTGAAAAGAAATAACATGGGTAACCATGGTGATAACAACTTTTAACTACCAGTTAGAATTATTCCCACGTTGATAATTCTGACACTTGAAAGACAAACAAGCAATAATGATGAACAATTTGAATTTAATACGTTTCTCGCCACTATAATAGAGTTTAGAGGGTTGCGAGGAATTCTAGCCTGGTAGATTCAGAGGTTTATTTTGTTGAGATGAAGAATGAAGAAAATCAAGAAGGACTTTCCCTAATGAGAATCGATTAATCTGATGATGGAGCTAATCTTTGGAAAATCAAGTAACGGATAAAGTGGAAATGCCCATTCGAAAAGGCAAATCAATATTTGAATGGCGAAACTTGATAGGATACAGTTTTGGAATGTATTAATTGTACGAATAGAGAATGGAATACTATTGTATCCACTCTGCACCCTATCTGGTATAGTTTCTCTGAATTTATAACCACAATTTCCGTTTTCCGTTTGTATTTCAATTCTATAAGTATGGGAATATTCATATGGCAGGTCAAACTGGCAATGCATTATAAAAGCTTGAACCTAATGCATGATTTCATTTGCAATGACTTGGAAATTGCTTTGAATATCTTTTTTTAGTATATGCTCAGAAGATGCTCCGAAAGGAGAATATTCTCGAGAATATCACCAAAAATATTCTCCAAAAAGAAAATACTCTAGCGTATTACATCACTAATAATAATATAGATATAAGTGGAGGAGAGGAAATTTTGTTGACTCCAAAGTGACTACTGAAAGCTGGGATCGAGTGAAGAATCAATATGAAATCATAAAAAAATATTTTTGGTATTCTGTTTCAGTTCCAATTGAGATGAGTGTGTTTGTGAGGGAGCACTTGAACTACTGGTATTCACTGAAAGCATTCTACTTCGCCAAGACTCTCGCCGATCTACCATTCCAGGTAAACAAGGTTCACACTTGCAGATACAAAGATACGTTATAGATACGTGTGGATAAGATACGGTTCAAGACATGACAGCTAGTCATGTAACAAATATAACGATACGTTTTGTGTTTGTTTTGTTGGTAAGATGTTCTCTACTCACACTCTATCGGGTTTCAAGGATGTACAATAAATTAGATGAGGATATTAAATTAGAAGATATAATAGCGTTTTTGAGGCAGAGTGTATCAAATTTGTTCAATATAACTATTAATATCTAGTATCGTTGAAATTATTGTACTAGCTGTAATAGTTTTCATGTGCAATGCATTTTTATTTTGTCTTCTAGGCCTATATATTATGTTGATTATGAAAAGTAATGTTTTTTTGAAGTAGCAACAAGCTGAATAAATGTTTACTCACTTATTATAAACTCTTGCAATCATGAATATGGAACAACGAATAAGAACAACTTCCTATCTACAGACCATAGACTAACACTATTTGAGAAGGGTCCTACCTATTCAGGTAACAGATTGTATAATTTTTTTCCCAAATGCAATAAAGATTGCATTAAACTTGCATTGAGAATGCATTGCATTAGAATTGCATTGACTTGTGCTGACTTGTGCTGACGGTCATGTGTCTATTGTTCTCAGATCTTCTTCTCGATCTTGTACGTGTCGATCGTGTACTTCATGACCGGTCAGCCGCTGGAGGTCATGAGGTCATGCTGCTGACATGTGCTGACTTGTGCTGACTTGTGCTGACGGTCATGTGTCTATTGTTCTCAGATCTTCTTCTCGATCTTGTACGTGTCGATCGTGTACTTCATGACCGGTCAGCCGCTGTAGGTCATGAGGTCATGCTGCTGACTTGTGCTGACTCGTGCTGACGGTCATGTGTCTATTGTTCTCAGATCTTCTTCTCGATCTTGTACGTGTCGATCGTGTACTTCATGACCGGTCAGCCGCTGGAGGTCATGAGGTCATGCTGCTGACTTGTGCTGACATGTGCTGACTTGTGCTGACGGTCATGTGTCTATTGTTCTCAGATCTTCTTCTCGATCTTGTACGTGTCGATCGTGTACTTCATGACCGGTCAGCCGCTGTAGGTCATGAGGTCATGCTGCTGACTTGTGCTGACATGTGCTGACTTGTGCTGACGGTCATGTGTCTATTGTTCTCAGATCTTCTTCTCGATCTTGTACGTGTCGATCGTGTACTTCATGACCGGTCAGCCGCTGGAGGTCATGAGGTCATGCTGCTGACTTGTGCTGACATGTGCTGACTTGTGCTGACGGTCATGTGTCTATTGTTCTCAGATCTTCTTCTCGATCCTGTACGTGTCGATCGTGTACTTCATAACCGGCCAGCCGCTGGAGGTCATGAGGTCATGCTGCTGACTTGTGCTGACTTGTGCTGACTTGTGCTGACGGTCATGTGTCTATTGTTCTCAGATCTTCTTCTCGATCCTGTACGTGTCGATCGTGTACTTCATGACCGGTCAGCCATTAGAGGTCATGAGATTCTCCATGCTGCTGACCATGTGCGTGCTGACGTCACTGGTCGCCCAGAGTCTCGGGATCCTCATCGGGGCGGCCATGAGGGTGGAGGTAAGTTGGACGACGCTCATTCATACATATTGGCTTTGGGGCTTTCCCAGTCTTCATAGATCGAAAAGTTCCCGCCAATATTATTTTAAAGATGTAATTAATCATAAAACTGTCACAGATGTCACGGATATATCACAGAAACGGTTTTTACTTATAATGTGTGCCGGACTTTCGGAAACTGAAAGACTTTTATCTGCGGCGGAAAATTATGGTCACAGACAGCACAGTTCTGCTGTTGAAGTTCATTGGTTTAGAATATTTAAAATAGAGTGGTAAGATCACCCTTGTGTCGACCCGTCCAAACGATCCTAACTTTTATTCATAGCCTTAATTGGGGAACAATGATTTTGTATCGAGTTTCGATGTTATCAAAAAAAAGAAAAGATACAAGATTCAGAATTAACAAAAACATTATCTGAAGCAGACAATATTTGTCAAAGATGCTGGTGTGTCGAATGATATATCAGAGGTGTAAATATCATCGCAGTTATCATTGATATCAGACTGACCGAATTTCAAAGAGAATTATTATTCAATGTGAAAAAATTCTCATCACAAATAGCTGGTGAATGGTGGTTATTCATTATTTGGTATCTTGCTTTCTGAACTTCACGGCTCTATACTCGACAGTTGCAATCAAGGTGTGTAGAGTTGTTGGTGGAGTCGTTAAACAAACAATAATGATCAATGAGGTTCCGAACAGCCGCCCTCGGTAGCTCAGTCAGCTGAGGCACCACTTCAGAAACTTAAGTCACCGTTGGGCGTGGGTTCGAGTCTTGCATAAGGCATTGGTTTTTGTAAATGTCTTCTCACTAATCATCACTTCATCCATTCATTATTACCTACTCATTCGTACCCCCGTATAACCTAGCTGTTGGTGGGTTCGTTAAGCAAATAATCATCATCATCCGAACGAACAGTTTCGGAATCAAACATTACTAACGCACGGATGTGTCATACCTTCTCTCGTGGATACAAGCATATTATCATCTGTTTCATAGTATAGCCTACTCAGCTTGCTAATGTATACAAATTATTATCAATATCACCATTCAATATATCAAAATTTATTATACAATCCAATGAATTTAATAATTCGAAAAAATCATGATGATTATTTTTTGCATAACGAACCCATCAACAGCTGAGTGATACGGGGGTACGAATGAGCAGGTGATTATGAAACCATGAACTGATAAGTAAAAGAACGTTTACAAAAACCCATGCCTTATGCAGGACTCGAACCCACGCCCAACGGTATATACAGTTTCTAAATCGGTGCCTTGGTCGACTGAGCTACAGAAAGTGGCAACTGTTATGGATTTTAAAAATCTCTAAAAATATGAGCACTTGTATGAAAAGGTAACTCAGTTTCCAATACGATTTCATATTATGAAGTGAAATACGATTACTTATTGAATTTACTCATTTGGAATTATAAATCAATTTATAATTATATATTGGTTCTTGATGATTGGACTGAAGACTCGTTTCAAGTCCATGAAGAAAAAAATACAGAATACGCTTCAAAGTATTCTCTCTCAATTACTGTACGGCACTTAGACTTGAACCTTAATCCAGAGCGTTTCTCCTTTAGCGGCTTAAAACGAAATCATGGAGCAGTTTGGCTTCATTTGGTTTCAAATGGTTCCCAGCACAGTTGTAAAGAAAGTACTTTTGTGTATATTAAGAGAGTAGAATAATGCAAATTGTTTTGTTCTAATGTGTATTTGGGAGAAGTTTTGCTAACGGTGCATACTGCGAGATATCCAGTGGACATTATAGAATTAGGCGGAGAAAATTACAATTATTTTCATCTTCTATTAAGAAAAAAATATGAATGTTGTTGAAATCAAAGGAAAGGAAAAGTTTCCTTGCATTAGAAAATATATGTCCGTACAATATCAAGTTTCCATCTGACAAATCTTCCAGTTTTCGTTTACTGAATTGATCGGTTTCATATTTTAGAATGTATCAGCGAGGGGTTTTAACAACTCCTGAAATATTGTGTACACACTTGTCATGAAATCTTCATGAAATACCGTGAAATCCCTCTAAAATTCCTTGAAATCAGAAATCAGGTGCACACCAAATTTACTAGTTGTTTACCCCTCGTGTATTAGTTTAGGTTAGGTGTTCTATAGATTGGACTATAAGTCAAGTTTGTTGGTTCAGTTATATCAAGATTATGAAGATTAGTTTAGGTTGCTCGCAGCAACAATGCGATAATGAAACTGAAACATATACATGTAGATCTTCTGAAAAACGGACTTTAAAAAAATACAGATGATTCACGAACGACCGTATATTATTTGTCGAATGTTGTTGAAATAAAAATAGAGATTTTGACTTCTTACCTTGATCCCTGGAGGTGTATACAGCCGCTAGTCAACTCAGTTCTCACTTGGGCCGGGACAGTGAGGTTATGTTCTAACACAAAGTCAAGAATGCACACGAAAATGTTCTGTAATCAAAATACGAAGAAAATGAATTGATAACATTCGCTTGGCAATCACTACTGAAGTCTTCAGCGTTCATCACGGACAATAAAACCGAAATGTATTCTCAACACACAGAAATTCGGAAACTAAAATCACTGTCCATCACTGTATGTATCACTGTATAAAACCACTTGAGTTTTTCGTTTTATTCTCTCAGATTATCTCATACATAATATATTCATTTTGTTATTATTATTGTTCATGAATTTTGTTATTATCAATTTTCAAATCGAATATTGAAAGCGAGGCATCAACAACTCATGAAATCTGGTGTACACTTGTCATGAAATCCTACTGAAATTCATTGAAATCTTTTCGAAATCCCTTGAAATCTTCTTGAAATCCTCAAGAAATCCCGTGAAATCTCTCTAAAATCCCTCGAAATCTGAAATCAAGTGTACACCAAATTTACCAGTTGTTCACACCTCGACTAATAAGAATAAAACACAATGCTGAATTGAATAATCTCACTCGAAGTGGACTGGAATATACCGGGTGACCGAACACTCTCACCACCGAGATACAACTACCCTAAACAATCAACAGTCAACATACCCCGTATCGTGTTTGACCTTGAACCGCATGACACACACAACATGCAGTACTCGTTTTGCGGTGCATTGAGGGGAAGGGGGAGGAAATAGTACAATAATTGTAGACCAAAGATATACTCTGGAACATCACAAAGGGTATAACATAGCTTGATTATTGTTTGCTTAACGACCCCACCAACAGCTAGGTTATACGGGGGTACGAATGAGCAGATAATAATGACACTATGATGTGATGAGTGAAAGGACGTTTACAAAAACCCATATACATAAGCAGTGTATTAGCTGACTGAACCAAGAGAAAGGCTGTCTAGTTTCTGTCTAGTGTCTGTCTAGTTCCATATTGCTTCTTACACCTGTTGCGAGCAAGTAGCTCTTGTCAGATATTGGGTCTTGCTGTTCTCTTTTCAATGTGTTTTAATCACATTTCGAAAGGAATTTAATTTATGACGTTACAATGTTCAATTATTCGTTTTACATTTTACAACAACACAAGCAAGACTGACAAAAAGTAAATTTCATTACACTCTGTTTTTAGTTTACCTCGTTAACAAGCTTCCAACTTTTAATTAATATTGGGACCTTAAACTCGAGGAAAAGGGCGTTAACAATTTGAAATAACCAACTTATTTATAACCAACTAATAAGAAAAATCATGCTTAATTTAGTTCTAATCTGTCAGCTCTTCTTATTCTTTTTTGTTTTCCTTTTCCATTTTTAAATTTATAGTTCTTTTCATCACATAATTATTCGCATTTTAGTTATTATACTCATAAGGTTAGGTGGAAGAGCAGAAACTCATGTATCTGAACCTCGCCATTTCATTTTTGTTTAATAATCATCTCATTTTTTAATTTGTATATGTACATTGTTATTTCTGTGTTTATTTTGTTAACTACTCAAAAATGAATAAAGACTTATTATTTTTATTATTATTATTATCATGAAACAATCCTCATAAATCAGCTAGCTTGAACGAAAAACGAATAAAATTCAGCTGTGTTTCAAATCAGTTATTCTGTATCCGAATTAAATACAAGAATTTATTATATAACTTCTTGATATGTATAACAGAATCAAACTACAAATTGATTATTCGATTAACAAATTGAATTGAAAAATTGATAATGGATCATCTGGGCAATGCCGACCATGGATACAAAATTGAGCTCGAAAAAGCTGAAAAAACGCTGGAAAATTCTCATTTCTGAGCAGGACCTTTAGAGAATGGAAAAGTGAAATGGAAAATGGAAAATTCTCATTTCTGAGCAGGACCTTTAGAGAATGGAATGGAAGCAAGGAGCAGAAGCACGAAAAGTGCTTCCCAAAGTGCTTCCCAAAACTGTAGAATCACTGAGGGAGAAGTTGGAAAAAATCATTTTTCAAAAATAATATATTAGGCCTATTGGTGATAAAAATTTTACTGAATTGATATATTATTGGACTAATAAGAACTTTTCAACATGTATTTGATTTCACAAACTGTAGGCCTACATGAATGAATAATTGAACTGAATGGATACATTGTTCCCGCAAAGAATGCACATTCCCAACGCTATTACTGCGTATGAGTTGATTCTAATCGTTTGATTGCTTCATTCTATTCAGAAGAGATATTTTCAAAATGTGGTTCATCCATTTAACACATTCCTGTCAACTTATACTCTCGTGTCGTTCCAGAAAAAAATATGCAGGATTGTCTGGCTGTCCTGTTTATTGATCTGAATATTTCCCAGACTAATTCCATACATTTCACTTTATTCGTAATATATGGTTCGATATCGCCTGATGTATTTTTTTTCTTTTTTTTCGGGCTTTTGCTCACTTTTCGTGATCACAAGTCATATATTATGTTAAGTGATGTGGATGAAAACTCTTCTTTCAGAGTCGTTAACGCGTCTACGGTATATATTTTTTTAACGGAGTGATTCCGTTTTGGATCTTTTATGATTCCTTGACTAGAGAATTGTCATTAATAATCTCTATCAATAACGAAAAATGAACATAAAGTCATTATTTCTCGATTACAGAAGAGTGCAGTTTGATCATATTACCACGAGTGTGATTTTACCACCCTGAAAAGATAATTGAATATCAAACAATTTGTTTGATTATCAACAATTATTCCAAGTATTTCACCAATAAGTTACGGCATAAAGAAACATTCGACAGTTGTGTTAGGGAAAATGAAATCTCATCTTTTTGAAAACTGATTTCCTTTCGATTTTCTTTTGTCTTCTTTTCATTCGAGCTCCCCCTCGTTTCTTCTGATCAATATTCATTCGCTTACGGAAAATATAAAATATAATTTTTTTTATCACGGTATAGGCCTAGTAGAGGTTGGTATGGATAAGATAGTCACGTTGAATAATACTTAAAGCTCACCTAATTATCAGCATTGTAAAGCATTCCCTGTCATGTAAGTCTATACATTTCGAAAAATTCATCTTCCAAAATAACCTCATACTATTCACGTATAAATACAGAGCTTGAGTTTAACGTGAATAGTTTTCAACACATTCTTCTAAAATGCGTAAAAGCATATGAAACTTCCTGCTAATTTCTTAACGACATAAGCGATGCACACAGCAGTATTACCAACCACACGATGTTAGAGGAATGTCAGATTAGCCAAACTTTTCTTGGCTTGCATCATTACACTTTCAGGACCGTTAATAATGTAAAAAACCACGTTTACTTAATGATGCTGCCATACCGTATGGTTTAATGGTTTAACTTTTTGAATGAACATACTTTTATAACCGTTCGGGGCGTTTCAAACATGTAGTGTTGACACGTTGGTATAGCTGTCGTGAGTGTCACTATAGATTTCAGTGAGTATACTTGTATCCACGAGAGAAGGTCGTCTACAAAAATAACATAATACAAAAAAATCTTCTCTGTCTTATTTAGTCTTTCTAGTTTTATTTTACTCTCATTTTTCAAGTTTTTATATTTTGAGTTTTTATATTTCTTACATTGGTATTAAGTGCGAATCTGTGGAACAAAGTATGAGATAACGAACGTAATATTTTCATTACTATTATTTATTATTATTCCATAATTTTTTTTTTCATTATTTATTTTGATATTTTTATCATTGGGTGGTATTTTTAGGGTATTGTAGTTCTCAGGACAAGATTTGAAATAATAAATGCAACTGCATCCATTGGAGAAATCAAAACATTAGCGTTGCAGCGGAATTAGGTGATAACTTAAATTTTTACATTCATTCAGTTGGATGAGTGACCTTCTCACGTGAATACAGGTATAATAACGTCTCCTAGGGAGAAAAAAGTATAAAAAAACTCATTTATTCTCATCTGAGGGTAGTTAGTAGTGTTAAAACGTATCTGAAGTTATGAAAAATTGAGATTATTCACATTTTAGGGTTTGTTAAATTTTTAATACATCTCAAGGAGCAGTTTTTCATTATTTCAAGTATTCCACTCAGAGTTTCGAAGGGTATAAAAATGAAACCAATTTCGAAGAATATAAAAAGTAAAAACTTTTCGACGTGCTTCTTCATATTTGATGAAATAAATCTTCGTGAAGTACGTTTGCATGGATGGTATTCCTCGAAATTAACAAACGTTTAATTATGGCAAAGTTTCAGCCAAGTTAGAGCTCAGTTGTATTGCAGAGGAGACAATCTAATGTTGAAACTTCAGCATTGTGTGATAGCTTGGACTAAAATGCATTGAGGGTTGCGTTGGTTTGCCACCGAAAGATGATATCCTCACTTCCTATCCCTCCCATGTTAAAAATATGTTCCAATTCACAAACCACATTTCAAGAACTATCAATCCTGGCTACATGCGTAGATAAGTGGTGATAAAAGGAACTAACTTCACGTTCACGTCGGCTCAACCGATAAAAAACAACTGTTAATAACAGCTACCATCAAGTTTGTCATCCCATCAGTCGTTTTTACAAAAAAATACTAGATAGAGCAGCGATCAATATTTCTCAGAAAAATACTCAACAAATGGAACGTGTTTTCGAATCAGTCAAGTCACCATCTCTATCCGGCAAACCAACGCAACCCTCAATGCATCTTGGCTTGGACCAATGCAACACCTGGTTCATCATTTTGATTCAACCAATCAGAAAGTGATCTGATAGTTGAGTATTCAGGGATACCAGTCTATTGAAATTAAATACCTGTGAAATGAAACCACAGTGGCTATAATCGATGTAGCTCACGATGTGACAGGAATGACATGATGGCATTTGTGAATAATTTGATTATTGGAATCAGATTGTTGACAACAATGCATTTTAAATAGCATGTGATTATAAGGTAATGATTTAAGCTCGTCGACCATTAATATATATATATATATATATATATATATATATATATATATATATATATATATATATATATATATATATCTGTGTGTGTGTGTGTGTGTGTCGAAATGATCTGCGAAATTAATTCATTGTAATCAATGTATGGATCAGAATATTAATTTCGCAGAGAACATACAACAATTAACATGGATTCCGAAAATCATTCCAACATGAATCCACTCGATGAAAGCCCAAGAGAAACACACACACACACACACACACACACACACACACACACATATATATATATATATATATATATAAATATATATATATATATATATATATATATATATATATATATATATATATATATATATATATATATATATATGATCTCTCTCTCTCTTCATATTGTGGTTACTCATTCCTTTGATACATTCATAGTATCCTCGACCAAATCAATTCAACAGATAATTACGTTCTATTTATAACGTATTCAACTGTCACCTGTAACTTGACTTCAAAAGAGCGAGAAGTAATTAACATTGTTTGGCAAGTTAAAACGTCACCATACTGTGAGCTGCTAACTTTGTCAAATGGTATTCTAATGACCTACTTAGTTACGTCAAAGTTATCCACCAGATAGCAGCACTCTATTCCACAGAAACCTCGGAAATATATCACAATTGAATAAATCTATAGAAAGACAGTTTCTAAGTTTCTTGTTTTAAGAGGATTTTAGACACAGGGGAACATTTTCAGCGTTGGCATGGCATACAAACTATCGTGAAGACTACCCGTTGAAACACATTGTAATGAAGTCGAAAACCATTGTTTAAGTTCATTATTTGTAAGGACGACTGTGAAAATACTCGAATATTTATTCTATTTGAACAGCAACGTTGCAATATAAAATCAACTCACTTCAACTTCGGGCGACTGGATATTCTAAACTGCATCAAGGCGAAGTTCGTTGATTTCTTCTTTGAACGTTGTTGTTTGAATCAACTATATATTTGCATATTTCCACAGATGTCTTTATGAACTGCTTTGGAAGAAGTGTTCAAGGGTTAGAATACTGAACCGTCATATAGAAGATCGGGATTCGATTCATGCTATGATCGACCATATGACAAAAGTTTTCAGTGGTTTTCCTTTATATCGTTCAGGTTTATGTGGCTCCTTAACAATAAGCCATGACCAACTTTTTCCTATAACTATCCAAAAACACCTGATGTAATTGATTTTTATCTCATCTCTCTTTCATCGCATTCATCTTCCACTGACGCCCATTACGAATAATTTGATATAAAAACCAATATAACCATTTATATTTGAATAAAAAACAAAACCTGACTCGAACATTATTTCGTACAATTATTATTTGCAAATATCAACTCACTCATCAACCCCGTTTTCAGCACTGCTAACGTTCTACAATCATGTATACGTAACAGCTACCCCTGGCGGGAGCTTTTTGCTCTCTTCGCTCTCGGTTCACCTTGAAATCATTTCACCTCAGCACGGTTTGTAAGCGTCAACGTAGGGGCTGTAAATCAACTCAGTGGGGTATAATAATGAAAGGAAGAAGCATTGATCGAACGAAGGGAAGCTATTGTATGATGCTTCATGACATACTTCAGAAACACACGGGGAATACAGGCTGAGCAACTTGATGGGAAAAAAGTAACAAGATGAGATCGGATGAATAAGTTTTTAGTTAACTAATATATAGGTTATTTCAAGGATTAGAGTAGAAGTGAACTGTTTTTTAAACGGTTGAGAAACTTTTGCATCTGACGCCCTGAAAGGTAGGGGTTTTCCATTATCAGGGTCAGGGTTTTCAGGGTTGATTTTAAAATTTCGTGAATAGTCGTATAACCCGATTTGACGAGAGCTGATTGATTATGTCAGTTGATGTGGAATGATTATTGAAAATGATTATTCAGTAATGAAACGTAAATACCTATACGGCTAGTGGGCCTAAAGGTTGATGGTACCATTTGTACTCTCGATCGTATTTTGATTGAGTACACGAAAAAATTATGTCGTCTACCAACATAAAAAACACAAGAAATGAGAGAATGGAAGAGAACTTTTTTCAATAAGTTCGAAACTTTGATACAAAATCATTGTTCCTCAATTAGGGAAATGAATGAAATATAGGATCGTTCGGCCTAGACACCTCAAGGATGATCTTACCACTCGAAAGAATAATTAAAAATAAGATAACTCATCTATCAAACAGTGAAATCTAGCTTCTGTGCTGAGATGTCCTGTGAATCTGGGTGTATTAGCTTTCGTATACGAGATCTACCATCTACATGTAAGAAAACATAGTTTAGTTGACACTGAAAGTTGGCTATTGGTTGCTCTATTATGGTCACCATGGTCACCGAGCTCATCGTCAACCAATCGCCATGATTGTATTTTGTTTATTTGTTCATTGATAATCAAAATACAATTAGTTTTTCATAGCACTTCACAGTATTGATTCTCATGTAATAATATAGTGATTGTATAGAAAAAAATGAATAATGAAAAATATAAATATATATGAAATATATATTCATATATATATATATATATATATATATATATATATATATATATATATATATATATATACATATATATATATATATATATATATATATATATATATATATGTATATATATATGTATATATATATATATATATATATATATATATATATATATATATATATATATATATATATATTTATATATATATATATATATATATGAAGAATGAAATACAATGCAAGCTTATAGTAGTTCGTAAACATATTTGTAGCACTGATATTGTGCACGGACTTACGACGGTTGTTCATTTGTGTTCAATTACAAACTCATCAACAATCAGAAAGTCTACCCATCCAGGGGCAATCAATCAAATACTACAAACCGGTAACCCAGTGTCGTACTGGGGAACGTGGTTTTGTTCCCAGTCCGGATATGTGACCCGGGCTCGTGCTGTCTGCCTTCATTTCCTATCATTTCAATGAAGGTCTATTTATATACTAATTAAACTTCCTACCCAACCTTATCTCATAACGTCGTATGTTGGAATCATAAATTAAATTACCAGCCCGCAAACTAAACCTAGATGATAATGCAAAGCCATGAAGTATATTTCACACTATGATGGGGTAATATTACAGTAGAATAATATCTTCTATCTATCTTTCTTCCATCCATATCTTTCATCCATAGCCTTAATTGGGTAACAATGATTTTGCATCAAGTTTCGATGTTATTAAAAAAATAAAAAATAATACTAATATGTTGATAATTTTTGTTATCATTCATAGAGGTTTTAACGACGCATTGTAATATGATGATGATTTTTTAGCATCGGTGAATGATGAATGAGATGATGAAAAGATAAGATGAAAAGTGACTCCATTCAGTGTAAGTTATCAAATACAGAAAAATGTTATTTGACTTGGTCACGAAATTCACTCGTGTGTCTGTAATTCACTTCATTATGAGAGTGATTAAGATGTCATCGAAATTTCTGTTTTTTTTATCTATTCAGTAAAGTAACGTATAGAATACTATTCATTTCGCATTATTCAATCGAATCATTTCACTCATTCATTGACTTCACTCATTTTTGATTACTGTCAAAATTATTTCGCTTTGCTTTTTGCTCTGCAAAAATGTCTACACCATCACCGAAATGAATCCAACTCGGTCTCTCCAGTTCGATTGGTGAGATTTAACCCACACTGAGTCTCTCCTTTATAGTACAAAATATATTTGGAAACATATAGATTAAAAATTATAATTTTTACAAATAACGCCAGTCTCAGCCCCCCCCCCCTTTCCCCACCTGTAAAAAATGCATGAGCCCCTGCACCGCTTTCTCCACCGATAGTTAAGCCACTGACTTCATCAGATGATTTGAAAAGTTGGGAGAAAACTGTGTGATCTGTTAATCCTGGTGCTCACTTCATAACGACATGAAGGGAATCGAACCCCGATCGGCTGAATGATTTTCATTCACAGTAAACAATGTGACTGTCCATTAGAAATAAGGTGGGTGAATACATAAATCACATTGACTGAGTATAACTGAATATGTATAAAAATGTTGAGATATTTTCACTTCACCCTGAATATTAAAATACCATATTTACAGACAACGATGAACCGTGAAAGATAACTTAATTTTCACTCACTATATAAACTTACATCTATACGTACCATAACCTTAAGGCGTCCCCAGTCTCTGTAGTGCAAGAAGTTCCCGCTGGGATGATTTCACAGATTCGAATCATCATAAAAAAAAATCGTGCAAGTTACTCAATTTCATCATCTGAAGCAAACAACATTCATCAAAATGTTGATGAATTGAATTTCATAATAACAAAGTTATTACAGTGAATATTCACTGAATGATATTAATCATCCAATTATTATTATTATCATTATTATTCATTCTTATTATTTTCATTATTTGATTATATGATTATTCGATAACTTATTTACTCAATATCTTTGTCATCGATGTTTACCTCACAGCGTACCGTTACATCACGTAGCATATTGTGAATGTTTATTATAGATCGACATTATTCGAGCAGCTACTTCTCTGAATAGTGTTTACAATATAGTATTATGTTCGTAGATAAAATCACTGCGATCATTTATATGCTGTATTGACACTGAAAATGTAACTCACTATTGGTCGGTTCCTTTCAACGAATTCTCCTTCTTTTCGGCCACACTATACGACGTCCCATGAGTATTCAAATTACTATCAGCTCACTCACTCACGACTCTCGCATATATTCACCGTGCGTCAATCCACGAGAGAAATGAAACGTAAACATTGCAAGGAAACCAAATTTCAATGAGTTTCCAGTGCTATGGAATTCCCCAATGTTTATATAGGACAGTCGATAAAGCTGTTCTACCTTTCTTTGATTCAAGCCATTTTACCGACTGGGACAGGAAAGTTAAATGAGTATTTTTTTAAATATATATATATATATATATATATATATATATATATATATATATATATATATATATATATATATATTTATATATATATATATAAAAATACTCATCAAACTTTCCTGTCCCAGTCGGTAAAATAGCTTGAATCAAAGAAAGGTAGAACAGCTTTATCGACTGTCCTATATAAATATGTGTATATATATATATATATATATATATATATATATATATATATATATATATATATATTTGGTTCAACGATGCATTGCACTGATGACAACGATCTATTGGCGTCGGTGAATTATATATACGAGATGATGAGATGAAAGGTCATTTTAGGTGTTTTTGGATAGTGGGAAGGAAGCGATAGTAGCCTGTTGTACCATCCAACCATCCCAGTATTGACCTAATCGACATAGGAAAACCACGAAAACACCTGTCAGGATGGTTGACCATGGTGGGAATCGAATTCCGGTCTCCCGAATGACAGTTCAGTGTACCCACCACTCGTTCACTCGTCTTAGTATGAGTGTTATTTAAATTACAGGCCATTCCTCACAGTCATTTGATTATCACACTTAACGACTCGAAATAGGTGTGGCTTTACCAGTTAGCCAGTTGGACCATATCATTTGTAGTCATTTCAAGATAACCCAATTGGATATTTGAATTTGACCACAGTTCTAACAGCCCTGTTGATTGGACGGTTTGTTTTCTGACGTCATGGGGGCGGAGAATGCGAGTCTTCAATTAAATTGTAACTATTGTAGATAATTGGAACTATAATACAAAAAAAAAAATATATATATATATATATATATATATATATATATATATATATATATATATATATATATGTGTGTACATATCGTATCGAATCGGTTCGTTAATACCCAGTCATCAATCAATACACATAAAACACATCAAAATTATTAAATGAAAAATAAATTATTCTCATCAAAGCCGATTTGATTCATTTCAAACATCACGCACGGGTTCAGATTCGTTCCATTAGTGGTCGAAAAACGAGCAATCTCTACGTAATTTGTCATGCTTTTCAGTTTCCACCATTACGATAATGAAGATTGAAGGGTCAATAGAATTGCGTGCCACGAAACCAGATCAAATTCGGATCAAAATCTATTTCGGGTCACTTTTTACCTTAGATATATATATATATATATATATATATATATATATATATATATATATATATATATATATATATATGTATATATTTCCGTATAAAATGAAATGTAATGTGACCTTTGAAAGGTGAAGGTAACTCTAGTTCTCGAGCCTTTGTTCCTGAATTTCAATCTACCTTAGCCGGGAACCATAGAAATCTGATTCAATCGGAAGAACAATTTCGCTGACCTGATTTGTAGAAGATGATCATTCATCATCCAACTGGAAAATTATAGACAGGATAATTAGAAGATTTCAATCCTGCAGGAAACATTGTTAGTGAAATTCTAATTGAAATATTGGAAATGTATGAATTTGATTAAAAAAGTTTTGATATAGGTCACATTTTTAAAGGTGGAAAATCGACGGCTGAGAGTGCATGAGATTCGATTTAGCGGAATATCAGTAATTTGGTGATAACTTGCGTATTATATGAGATATCGACTTCATATAATACGGGAGAAACAGATATTTTTAATACGTTCAAGATGATGTAATTTTTTTTCAAATAACATTGAAAGTTGATAAAAAATATTTGTTCCTCAATTAAGGTTATGGGGGAAAAATAGGATCGTTTGAACGGGGCACCACAAGGGCGATCTTACCACCCCAAAGAATAATTGGAAATAAGATAACTCATGAATATAAATCTAGGTTTATATATTTATAAGTAGAAACTATTCATTCCAAATAGCATTATTGAAAAACGTATACACCTGAATTCATTCATATTGGGAAACGACGCACTCTACTGATGACTACGATCTATTGGCGTCGGTGAATGATATTTGAGATGATAGATAGTATGATGTGATGAGAGGTTATTCTATCAGGTATTTTTTGAATAGTGAGTAGAAGTCAGTCGTGGTCTATAGTTAAGGAATCATCCCAGTATTGACCTGAACGACAGATAGAATCACAAAAAAAAAAACGGTCAGGATGGTTGACCATCGCGGAAATAAAACCTCGGTCACCTGAATGACGGTTCAGTGTATTGACCACTTGGTCTCAGTATACACATAAGAAATGCACATTTCTCATGTGTTCATTATCACCAATTATGCGATTTGATTCAAATAATCTTTACTAATACCATCTCTAGATGTTTGAGTAATACGTTCGAATTTGAATTGTACTTATAATTCACTATTTCAACCCACAGTTAAGCCTTTTTTGAAGGGCTTTGTGGATATTTTTTTGTTTTAATTGTGTTTTTATTTCTGTATCAGTGTATGAGACGAATACAAAGAAGGTATTTAAAATAAATGTGTTTCCTCCTCAATAGAATTTTGATATTAAACCGTTCGAGAATTACAACCGAAAAACTGATATTTTGCTGAATCGAGTCTCACACAATGCTAATTAATCAAGCAGATGTCTCTCAGTTTGATAGCGTGTACGTCACATCTACATTTGTACTGAATTCCCTCGTGTGAAACACATGTGTTTTACAAACGATATCATTAATTTAAAAGCTTTCTTGATATCATCAATTATCGCTCATTAGCGGTATTGTTATCCCAGAGGCTGACAGGCGTGCGAGACGAACGCAAACCTTTCGCTTGGTATTTTATCAAACTTCTGAGAAACCACATCCTGTAAATCTGGGTGGTTTATTCATGAACACAATATAGTATGATTGAGTTGATATTTTGTGAACTACTGTTCATGATTTTATCAGAAACACTCAATTATTGTAATCATATATTTCCATATGCACGTTGGCAATAGGCTTCCGTCAAGTGACGTCACTCATTGTTGAAAGAGAGAGACAATGTGCACCAGTTGGAATTGACCAATCACAATATTTGGTAGTCCACCAGTTCGATGTATTGCTATGGTAACTATTGTTTGTCATTTGTTACGTGACAGAAGCCTATACTACTAATTCACTGAGTATGACCACAGTGTCTTTCATTTTATTCAATCGATATTGTGTGTGTTTTGTTATATTCTTAGAATTGGTTTGTATATATTTATAATTGTGTGTTCGCATTTCTTCAGTTGATCTACACTTGGAATGAGTTTGATTCGTCATTTTTCATGGTTTCGTCAACATAAATATTAATTTTCATTAGTAATGTTCGCACACAAGATTCAGTTACTAAGCGGGCTTTTTCTTTTCTTTTTTCTTGATCTCGCAATGCTAATCTACATATATTTGTTCACTTTATTACTTTTTGTATCGTTCTAATGCTCTCTTGTTCTGTGAATAAGATAAAGAGTGAAATTTAATTGAATTCCGTAAACATTCGAATTCATTAGAAGATGATTTTTCGGACATATGCTCCTCCTGGTTGTTCTTTTGAGAGTTTCAAAATTTTCGAAATGATTTTCCCAAAAATGTTGTAAGCGATTGAGCCACAAAACTATACAGTATCGAGTTAGATATTGGAATATTTGTATTCCGGATTCTAACAAAATTTTGGTTTCGTGTGACCTGTGGAGCACGAGCCCCCCCCCAAAATATCCTTTTCTCAAGTACGATAGAATTCACATCATTTATCCAAAAATAATATCTGAATGTGTATCTTCATTTTTTCCAGAACGGAGTATTCTTTGGCCCAGTCGCATCGGTGCCAATCCTCCTCTTCTCCGGTTTCTTCGTGAACCTCAGCGTTGTGCCAACTTACCTGAAATGGGTGCCATACGCCAGCTACATCCGGTACGGCTTCGAGGGCGCCATGGTGTCGATCTACGGGTACGGCCGCGAGAAACTGCAGTGCTCAGAAGCCTACTGCCATTTCAAACATCCGACCAAGTTCCTAGAAGAAATGGATATGCACAAAGCTGAGTACTGGATCGACGCGTTGGCGTTGATAAGTTTCTTTCTCGGACTGAGAATCATCGCTTACTTTGTGCTGCGACTCAAACTACATCTATCCAGTTAAAGAGAACCTATTGCCAACAAACCGTTATTTCATTTTAATTTTTTTTTGATCACACGGCGAAACTTTTTTTTTTTTTTTTAATTTGAAAGCGTGATTTCAGAGTGGTAACAAGTGTGATGATTAGTGTGATCCATCTATCCAGTTAAAGAGAACCTATTGCCAACAAACCGTTATTTCATTTTAATTTTTTGTTGATCACACGGCGAAACTTTTGTTTTTTTTTTTATTTGAAAGCGTGATTTCAGAGTGGTAACAAGTGTGATGATTAGTGTGATACTACATTATTTAATTAGAGAATAGACGCACCGGAATTAAGAATCGTTATAGAGGAATTATTATTTATGAATTCATTGTGTAATCAGATTACCATAGTGGATATTCAAATTTAGAATGTAGAACTTCAACGAATGCTTTTTTACCCGAATCATGAAAAGTTAATTTTATTCGATGAACTCCTTACAAGGTTCTCAATTGTTAACGAGTTTTGTATTCAAAGACACTATAAGTCATCTCAAATATTGAACTCTTCATCCTATAATAATATTGTGTTCATAAGTAAATCAACACTCGTAAAAAAAAGCAATCATAGTTTGTGTAAATCACTGATACTTGTACAACTTTATATTCACCGCAACTGTATTCTGGGTATCGAATAGCTTCTTATATTTAAACGAAATATTGAAAACTATTACACATGGATGAGCAAGAAACATGTCGTAAAACCTCAAGTACGATTGCAGTAACATAAAATGGTAAATAGCTACATTGCAATGTATTCTTGAGAAAATATACTGATATTGTAAGCACTATAACTAGGAAGCTATGTGCATACGCACTCACGCATCGTAGCTGTCAAACAATTAGAGGTTAAATGTGCGTGGATTTTATTAAAATAACAAATATGATTTGCGAAGAAAACTTTTCATGGTACTGCAAGTGTACATCATTGTTTTCATTTTGGTCGAACACCATCTTGTTCCACACAACAACATAGAAAAGGAAAAAAAACTTTTTTTGTGTGTGTGCAACACAATCTTGTTTGCAGAGAATACTTGGATCATTGTCGGAACCAAAAGTATACAAAACAATTTTTTGTCAAATTCTGCGTATCATGTCTCTTGCTCCTCTTTGAAAGTGGCCAATTGGAATGTATTAGACTCAAATCTTTTTCAAATCAGAAATTAGGAGTGAATTTAACTTTTAGAGTAAGGTTTGCTCAATGATGTTTCATGTTCCTGTTCATAATATCACGCAGTAGTAGGAAGGAATCGGCTCTGAGAGCAATGTTTGCTGATATTTTGCGTAACTGTAATCTGTCAAATAAATTACAATAATTAGAAATACATAGAAAGTTGTTCGGCTAACAACAAGTCATCTTTTTAACCATTCATCAAAAGTAAATTGTTGTTGTGAACAACCATCGAATTGTTTTTTTTTCAACCAGAATTATATCTTTCGTCCATCGTTTACCGACACACTGTAATGACGACCAAGATCTATTAGTTTCAGTGAATAATAAACAAGATGATAGGAAGAGGAAGATGAGACGAAAGAGTATTTTATTCAGTGTTTTCAGACAATGAGAAGGAAATGTTCGTGGCTATTTTTGAGGAGCCATCCTGGTATTGATCTTGAAAGAGGGAAACCACGACACACCTCAGTCAGGATGGTCGGCCACGTGAGAAATGGTTCCCAGGAATCTAACCACTGGTCCACCTGCCTAAATGAATATTAAACTCGTACTCTTAAAGTTAAGTTTAGGCTACAACTGATTTCTTCTCTGGATGGAAGTTTGCATATTTATGCATACTCTGAGTATATTTTAGAGAGTAGCGGATCTATTTCGATCACAGCCAGAGATTTCATCTTTGTTATAACCATTTCCTAATTATTATATATATATATATCTGAACAATGTCTAGTAATTGGACGCAATATATTCTCATAAATGATATGCCTATCATATTTATTACATACTCTCCACTTGAATCTTACTATGACATATATTGCGATATTGTAAGCTTGTAGATCTCGTTATTATACTATTATGATATTTTGTAATTGGTAATTTGATGTATGACTATTTTAAAATATACTGTAATTGAATGTTGTTTTTTATATCAAACTTATAAAATTAAATATTCATCATATGCAAATTGGCACGATTTCCGAATTGTTTTATTGTAATTCGATGCCTCGTTCAATTTCAGGCAGATTCATCTGAAATTGATATTGCGTTTGAATAAAGTCAATATTGTAAATATTTCATCGGATCTGAGGAAAATTCGGGCTTTATTGGAAGGCACTCTTCATGTTATGACGTATACATGGAAAGCTCAGTGTGGGTGATAGTGAAAGTTGACTTTTGGTTGACACTTGATTTTGATGGTCACCGTGGTAAACAAGGTTTTAATCACCCAAAATCTCCGCTTCACTGCCATAGACATTTTTTCCATGAAAAATCGAAACTCAATGCAACATTATTGTTCCCAATCATGAAGGCTATGGATGATGGTAAGGTAAGTAGATATTTGATGAGCCATACAGACTATCGTTAAATATTATTGAATCACAACAGTTCGAAAAAAGAGAAGGTATATTCTCAAAAAAATTGTAAACTTCTCTCTGACACGTCCTTTGAATTTTTCTCTATTTCTCTACTGATAACTTCAATTTTCACGATATGTT
This sequence comes from Brachyptera risi, assembly GCA_964007535.1. Lineage (NCBI taxonomy): Eukaryota > Metazoa > Arthropoda > Insecta > Plecoptera > Taeniopterygidae > Brachyptera > Brachyptera risi. The sequence goes on from OZ023332.1 coordinate 40,765,904, forward strand.
GAATGAGCTATGTTATATCTAACTGTTCATTTATGGTATTTAGATCGCCCTTGTGGTGCCCCGTTAAAATAATCAAAGCTTCCATCCTTTGCTTTTATAAGAAAGAAAGAGCTTCAGGTCAAGTTTTCGATCTTGTTGAAAAGAAAATCTCAACGAAAATTGGTAAAAACACACTGGCGAAAGTCTGTTTTTGAATATACTCTTCTCACAGCTCAAACTTCGAAATATCTTCAAAAATCTTTTTTTGTATAGACGATAACAATATCCGTATCGGGTTTGGATAAGACTGGCTTATGACACACATTTTTTCCAATCTCATCCAACAGAAAAATGTGAATACTGTGAAATAGATCATCAAGAATAACATGAATGGCTATATAATATAGTCCGGCAAAATAATAATGACGCATATTCTAAAATTTTACATTTTTCACCAGCGGATATAATATGCTAATCTCACGTTCAAAACCGTATAGATTTTTTCTCGAATATCCGTTTTTAGGGCCATTATATGATCTATAGTCCCCTAAAAATTGGTTGAGTCAGAATTCTATTATCATTATCATTTCAATCACATTTGTTTCACGAGTTTTTATTATCGTGTATTATTCATAGCTTCAAGGACAGCTATAAATACACGAAATCATGTTCTTAATAGTTTCCACTCCACAATCCATTACTGAGAAATCAACCAAAACTTTACTGTTTCACAATATTTTTCCTATCAAACACAGATCTGTTTTTTTTTCGTTGAAACTATTATATTTTTCCAAATCACATTTCATAGGACAGTCAAACTTGAATGAAACATGTGTTCGGAATAAATGAGAAACGTTGTTTGAATGCTGTGGATTTTTTTTTTTTTTTTTTTTTTTTTTTTTAATAACATCGAAACTTGATACAAAATCATTGTTCCCCAATTAAGGCTATGGATGAAAGATAGGATCGTTTGGACGGGGCACCACAAGGGCGATCTTACCACCCCATTTTGATTATTTAAAACTAATGGTCTTCAACACCAGGACTGCGCTGTCTGTGACCATAATTTTTCGCAGTAGATAATTTGTAAGCTATATTCCATCTAAGAATACAGAAAATCTTTGCACATAAATGGCCATAGTCTTCTTTGAAGTAACATTTGACTAACAATCGTTAACATAGAAACAAAGTGAAGTGAGAAACAATTTGAAGTGAAAGAAAAATTAATTGAACTGAGAAGAATTGTCAAGTGGCTAGCACGTTAAACTGTCATTCAGGAGACCGAGGTTCGATTCCCGCCATGGTCGACCATCCCGAAGGTTATTTCTCATGATTTCTCTCTATCGTTCAAGTCAATACTCATATGATATGATTTCTTAACAACAGGCCACGACCGACTCCTTCTCAGTATTCAAAAACACCTGAAAAAATAACTTTTCATCTCATAATGAGATGAAAATTTCGTGGGTTGGGGAAAATGGCGGAAAGAAAGCGGTCGTGGCCTGTGTTGTAAGAATATCCCGATATTCACCTGAAACTACCTGAGAAACCCACCCTAACCTCCAGGTCTCGTGAAGTGAGCGAGTTATCACTGAGCTAACGATGTAGGTGAGTAGCTCTAACTGGTAGTTAAAACCGATTTTTGATTACCAAGCCAATTTTCCCCACCAATTCTCACAATTGGGCTATCTGAGCTCATTATTACCGGACTTCAACCACTTATTCCATTTTTTATCAATTTTTGATTCAACGACGCACTTAACTGATGACCAAGATCTATTGGCGTCGGTGAATGATATATGAGATGATGAGATTAAGATCATTCCATCAGGTGTTTTTGTATAGTGGGAAGGAGTTGGTCGTGGGATTCAACTGAAAGGCAACACTTTGCAGTTGATCTCTCTTCCACATATCAACATTCGTAGGTTTTTTTTACTCTCAATACTCAATATTCGCAATTTTTTTTCTCAATTTCTTTTTATAGATCTCTCTATTTGTCGACATATTTTTTATATTGATTTTTTACTGTTTTTTTTATGTAGTCAGGGACCAATAAAGGTTTTTTATTTTGCTGGTAATGTCTGAATGAATAACATGAATGGTTTATACTTATAATGTGTTTTGGACTTTTGAGAAGTCAAGACTTTTGTCTGCGGTGAAAAAGTATGGTCACGAACAGCGCAGTCCTGATAACAAAGTGCATTGATTCTGAATCTAAAATAATCAAAATGGGATTGTGATATTACCCTTGTGGTTCCCCGTCCAAACGATTCCACTTTCATCCATAGCCCTAATTAAGTAACAATGATTTTGTACCAAATTCCGATCTTGATGAAAAAAAAAATTATACCCGGACATGAATACTTGACAGAACCAGGCGTACGACCAACAGCATGAGAAACGTCGAGTGTGCGAATCGTCGGGTTTGTGAATCGTCGTGGAAAAGAAGTAATGAAAGCATGTAGGATAACCACTGTGTACAATTATTATTCAAATCGTGACCGCAGGTTTTACACCATGATGTATGTCCAGTGCGTGACCAGCTTACTGAGCCAGTTGAAAACGTTGAAACTCTCTTTCTACTAACGTGAAAACTAAATCGGAATTGTGTAGATCTGACGTGGAATTCAGTGTCAGCTGAAAGTATCTCGTATTACTTATCAAGGAATAGAAGATTTATTGTGTTTTATGGTTTGTCTTTATTGCGTTTTGTTCATCGGTTGAGGAAATTACTGCTATTCCATGTTTCCTTGATCACATACCTCAATCACATCTAAAGTAATTACTATCTTACCTTTATACAATTTTATCTTACCCCGAATCCATCTCACTTTAATTCCATATTACCTTAATTCCTCCTCAAGTCAATTCCATATTACCTCAATTCCATCTCACTTTAACTTCATCTTATCTCAATGCCTTTTCAAGTCAATTCTATCTTACATCAATGCCATCTCACCTCATTTTCATTTCATCTGAATCATACCTTACCTCAATATCATCTCACGTGTTGAAAACAAACTCCAAGAAAATATGTTGAAAATGGAAATTGATTTTAATTGTTTTATGTGTGTGCAACAACAAAGGCGATTGAATTATGAATTCGACCAGATGTCCAGAATTTTCGGATAACAATAGATCAATATTTGATTCTCTCTGAATTGTTGTTATGTTTTTTTTTTCAAAATTGTAACCACTTCATAAAAATAGAACACTGAAAAATAGTCATAAACTGATCTCGACTCTTACTAGTGTGAAAATTTCAATTCAAAGTTCTATAAATTCACTTTATGTTCCACTAATACGATATTGAAATTGTATTTTGGTGATACGAAGAATTCACTGTTCCAGTGAAAATGTAAAAATGTATATTACATTTTGAGGAGAGTGATCTCACACCCAATCCTTTCCTGAGACATATACCAAATACATTCACCTCATTTACAGTTAATTTGTACCAAGTTATGTTGAAACTTTGAAAACAAGTTTCGTTTAATTAAATCAACATTCACAATGAAACAACTGTGAATCAACTAACTTTTGTAAAGTTGAAGTGTGGTTTACATAAGACTTACAAAACACGTTGCAAACAGGGTAGACTGCACGTTCCCTCGCTTACAACGTTACAGTAGGCCTAGCTAGTCCTTGTATAAACTTTTCTCAACATCGATTCTTGATACAAAACCATTGTTTCTCACATGAGGCTATATGGATGAAATGTGGGCACGTTTAGACGGGGTCCCACAAGGGAGAAACATACAAATGTATGATAATTAGAATAGGATATTATTCAACAAACAATTAATCTCAAGGTGAAAATTCATGTGATAGCTGACAATTAAAAATTCACATAGGGGAGAAAAGGAAAAATCTTCGATCTTCTTATCATATATTTTTATCATCTTGTTTTTTTTTCTTCTCATTCTTGAATTGAATTGTTTTCTTCTTTCTTCTTCGTTTCGGTGTTCGTTTCAATACCGGTAATTCTTATTCCGATTTTTTTTTCATATTGATTCATTTTTTCAACATTCAATTATTATTATTATTTTTTTTTTTACCGGTATTTCATCTCTCAACATTTGACTAGAGATTAATTAATTATTCAATTCAGCTGATAAAATGAGCCTAAAAGAAGTATGAACAGCTATAAGAAAAACAATTTTGGGATTTTCAGTAGGCCTATACTCTGGATATATTACTGAACTGAAAAAAGTCTTCAAATAAATGCCCACGATTAAAAGGAAAGGCATCCATGAGAGGAGGTTTCTCCACAGCATAACAATTATGTTACAATTAAATATAATTTAATAATAATCCATCTTTCATTCTCAGCCTTAATTGGGGAACAATAATTTTGTATCAAGTTTCGATGTTATTAAAAGAAAAAAAAAAAAAATCACAAAAATCACCGTATTGATTTCAGAGTGATATTTTCACAGTATTTTGATGAGAAATGAGAACAACAATGCAACTGCATCTCTCAAAAGTGTTGAATCCTCGAAATTTCAGCTAGATTATTGAATGCGTTGGTTTTTACACTTATTCAGTTGTCAGAATTGTCCTTTAATCGTAGATATGTAGCTGGTATGTATTTAAAAAAACGCAACTATTATGTTAAATGGGCAATACCTAAAGATTGATATTACATTTAATGAAAAGCTATGCATATAACTTAAGTTTGGAATAATATATATATATATATATATATATATATATATATATATATATATATATATATATATATATATATATATATATATGTATATATATATGAATCCATTAGAGTTTCAGGGTATAATCGTGTTAAATTGAGTACAAAGTATAGATGTTAGATACTTTTTTGTTTTTGATTAGAAATTTAAAAAAATTAAATGAATGAATAAAAAAAATACATATCCAACATCTATACTTTGTACTCAATTTAACACGATCATACCCTAAAACTATAATGGATTCATCAATTGAAATTCGTGAGAGTTTCAAACAAAAAATATATGTATATATATATATATATATATATATATATATATATATATATATATATATATATATATATATATATATATATATATATATATATAGAAATAGAATAATATAAAATATGAATGAAGTTTTCATCTGAAAGCTGCCCTCTTGAAATATCATCATACATACTTCATCAATCAATAGTACTTTCTGACTACCCTGCAATATCGAAAAATAGCAGCCACTATAAAGATAAAATCACCAAGAAAAAAATGTGTTCATTTTCCACAACAAAGAAACACGAAAGAATATTTATACAGCTTCGACCTTATTGAGATATGAATCTTTTCAGATTCATCTATGGCTGTAAAAAAACACTATACAAAATATTGCGTCGGCGTCTTTTCGAGCGAGAGTAATGTCTATTTGCTCCTATAGCAACGGGAAGGACGCGAGGGTACGTAACCCCAGCGTCGCGATGCCATCAAGTATACACCCAACGCCCCTGGGGCAACTGTCCAAAACGGGGCCAGACTCCGTCTAAACTGTGTACACTGGCAGGCATCCAGGGTTGGCTGTAGGCGTCTTCGAAGCTAGTAATTTCCAAAAAAATAAAAACAACCGCCATATACTGTGTTTTCGGTTTTCCATCGGCGAAAACAAATTAAGAGAACAATTTATTTGTGAAAGTTTGTTGAGTTGATGTTGATGATAATATTTATGGGGAGAAGAGAAAATGGTCAAAGTGATCAAGGTTCACTTATACCATTCAATTTACAGCAGATTCATCGAAAACTTTTGTTGAATTCAAGTAATTTCACACAATAGAAGTGATATGCTCCACTGAACTGTTGAATACAAATATTGAATCAAAATGACTCAATACTTTTTCGGGTACATTAGAGATTCATCAGAGGTTCATTCAATCGAACGTGCAATCAAGCTAGCAATTCTCAAAAAAATCAAAACAATTCGGTCATACCATTACGTTTTTTTACAGGGAAAAACAAATTGAGGTTACATCTTTTTTTCATTCGATATCCTATTATTCATGAGAAGAGAGCGAAAATTGTCGAAGTGATCAAAGTTCTCTCACACCATTCAATTTGTCAGCAAATTAAATTAAACAATCTATTGAGTTCAAGTAAATTCACCCTGTAAACTAGAACATTCGATCAAACCATTGAATGGTAGTATTGAATCAAATGGTCTCAATACTTTTTCCATAACATATTCTATTTTTATCAAAGATTTGATTAAAGTGTCTGATCGAATGAGCAATCGATGAGCGAACAATGAGCGATCAATGAGCGATGAGCGATGAGCGAGTTGTTGCCTCACGAGCATGTTCAGCTCACCACAAAATTGAACTCGACTTATTTTGTGATATTGTAAGCGTTCATTTATCATTATTCAGTCAAATGAACAGATGAACATGATCAGGTGACATCAACGAATGAGGTAAGAAGTGACATTCAAAATACATGAATATATAGGCGGATACAAATGTATTCATAATAGTCCGTAAAACAGAACAATCCATATTTGATGACCAAACCACCTTAAAGTGTTGAAACAATGGAAATGCGACATTTTAAAATGTCTCACTAATGAACATTCCACTAACTCATTTCATTTTATTTTGTCACCGAATGGGTAAGTATGGTATATCAAAATAATTAACCCAACTATAACAGTTGTATTTGTATAACTTTGGTATTTTAAGGGTATTCAGAATTGAGTGGGGTGTTTTGGGTGGAATTTACGATAAAAACGCAACCACATATTTCGAAAGCGTTTAATCTTTGCGATTAAAGCAATATTGAATAGGTGAAAATTTTCACAATATAACTTATACAGTTGGTAACGACTTTCGTTTTTATCGATTCGATGATACATACAGTTATAAATCAAGAGTTTGATATTTTCTTTCTCTCTTTCCTCCTCTCTTTTTTTTCTCAATTCCTTTCTTTCTTCCGTTATTCATTTATAATTTGGTCTACAGATTAAATGAAATACAGGGGATAGAAAGTATTGAAACCAAATTCAAAAAGGTTTCCATCTTGTCAAGAAGAGAAGTTGGTATGAAATTCATTTACGTTCTCGATATTACAAAAACGATGTTGACATTTCCCCCTCCTTCTCCTTCTTGTCATGAACCCCGCTTATCTAAGATTGTATATTACAGTGTTGCCAACGCAATGCATAATAATGAGAATGTGTCGTATGCAAATGAGAGAGTTGCCTCGAGGTATACTTGTATACACGTAACAAGAAGGCTGTCTACCAACTGTAAATTGTAAGTCTCTGAATAATGACATGAGCTCATGTCACTATAAGTTCAAGGATGTTACACTTTTGAAAGATGTGGTGGTGATTTTTATCGTTAATCTCGTCCATAAAATCAAAATACCCTTGCAACTTACTGCCATCAGCTAATAACTCACATTTGTGTCTATTTTCATATTACATCGTTTTAAGTTGTGTAAGTTCTTTGGAAACTGAATACTCTATCATCTGCGGCGAAAAACGTTCAGTCACAGATAGCGCAAGTTTGATGTCAAAGTTCATAGTTTTTTAATTTGAAATAATCAAAATGGAGTAGTAAGATGGCTCTAATGATACTCCGTTCAAGCAATCCCAATTTTATCCATAGCCTCAATCAATTGAGAAACAATTATTTTGTATCCAATTTCAAAGTTATTGCAGAAAAAAATCGTTATGGTGTCTGGCAGTCTTTCTAAGTGGCTTTGAATGAGTATACTTGTTATACCGGTACGTTAATGAATGAAGCTATCTCACATATATTTGATTACACATTTCAATGTATTCATTATTTATGTATTCATTCATTCATTTTACTAAAGATCCGAACATAACACAGATATGGGAAATACCAGGACTTGAAATGAAAATGAAAATGGGTATAAAAAAAGAGATGATTGAAAAAGACAGACAATATATGTATTCACTCATACAGTTTCATGTGATCACTAAAAGGACTCGTTTCATCGCTGAATTTTTTTCATATTGGGTTTTAACGACGCACTTTACTGATGGCTACGATCTATTGGCGTAGATGGATGATGAATGGGATGATGAGATGAAAGGTTATTTCATTAGGTGTTGATTGGATGGTGGGAAGGAGTCGGTCGTGGCCTGTTTTTGAGGAACCATCCCAGTATGAACATGAACGACAGAGGGAAATCACGAAAAATCCCTGTCAGGATGGTCGACCATGGCCGGAGTCTTACCCCGGTCTCCCGAATGACGGTTCAGTGTGTTACCACTAGGCCACGCGTCTCGGTTTGGTGTATTCACGCCGACAGATTAAAGCGTGGTTTACTTGTTTGTTTACATTTTCAGTTGGTCAGTAAGGTAACTGAAACTTGTATCAACTTATTGATATGTCAGAGCACCCATGTTATCGCCGTGGGGCGCTATAGAAACCAAATCATACTCCTCGGTATGAAAGCTAGTAAATATACTTGTATTCACTATGGAAGTTTGTTCACTAATAGAATAACGGTGCACACTTTTATTATTACGGAACTTGCTGTAGGTTTGAGAATTTAGAGCTCTCTAAAAAGAAGCAGTTGGGTATTTCACGACACATTTCATTAATTTTTATTCATTTTTATTCATACATTGCATTTTAGCACAATTTGTAGATTACTTATTTTCAATTCTGACTTGGTTCATACATGTGATCATGTCTTCATAAAACCGGAAATGAATACAAATACAAATGAAAAAAATCATGAAACATTTTCTATGCCTTAAAATATTTGAGGCACCATCACGTATCCATTTCTGTCAAGAATTTTTAAAACTAATTCATTTTTAAAAAAATATTCTCATCAATTAAGAAGACTCAAGCTTTGGTAATATAACTATGATATATGTATCTTTTATGTTGGTAGACGACATCCTACTCTTGTGGACACTAGTATAGTCCAATTATTATAGTAAAGTATAGTCCAATTTTATTTTAATTGTATACTACTTTTCTTTTTTCTCTTTTTAATTATTGTATGATTTCGTTAACATCCTTTCTTCATTTCTTTTTTCTGCATTTTCTTATTCAAATTTTATAAGCTACATTGATTCACTTACTTCCGTTTTTTTCAAAGTTTTCACTATTTTCATTTCATTTCGATTACCACCATTCTTAGATTTAATTAACTCATATTTTGTTTCTCTTCCTATTAAATTCATTATTGTATTCTCTCCAAAATGTTATTATTGTTGATTTTATATTTTAATCAATTGATTTTTATTCAGTGTGTTTTTTTTGCAATCTTACTATAAGACAGAATCTTAAAAGAAGATATATATATATATATATATATATATATATATATATATATATATATATATATATATATATATATATAGCCAAAATTCCCAGACAGCCCGAGGGATTAGGTCAGGGCGCACGGGGATGTATACTACAGGGATCTTATTTGGCAGACTTCCTATACTTCGACTTCTGCTGACTCCAAGTATTTGCTTCTACTTCACAACCCCTCATCCTCAGGGCTACTTTCCTCCATTCATACCATTCCTCCTCTTGTCGCTTTTTCCGAACAACTATCTCAATGACTGAATTTCAAAATTGAAAAAAAGACTACAGTTCACACGATAATAAATGTTTCGAATTATTCGAATTGTTCTACTTATTTTTGATTCTGGCTTGGTTTATATATGTAATCGTGTTTTCATAAAACCGTGAATAAATACTGATGCACTGAAATATGATACTGATGATACTGATGATAACTGATGATACTGATGATAACTGATGATACTGATGATAACTGATGATACTGATGATAACTGAATAACTGATGAAGATTCGAGAGTGATTGATTCGGAATCTTCATGTATTCTGCAATTGCTAGTGGAATGGAACCGGTTCGGATTGAATTGAAATTATAGGCATGTACTTGAATACCTTCCTCTCTGAAACTATGTCTCATTCAATCAAATTGTGCACAACATATGAGCATATTGTTTCATTTTTTATATAACGAACTCTCAAAAAAAAAATCCAATATGAAAAAGTATATATGGCTGAGAAAAAATCAAGTTCCCAGAATCTTGTTCTCTGATATTAAGATTTTTCACTGTATACTGAGTATCTCACAAGTAAATCAATCAATTTCGAGTTCAACGACGCACTAAAATAAAAACTGTCAGTTCTTTGCTGAATTGAATTGAATGTTAGAGCTTCGACAACTAGATCATTTGCTGTCGGTTAATAAGGAACGCGGGGATAAGAAGATAAGATGAAAGGTAATTCCATTACGTTTTCTGGACACTGAGAGATTCTATTATTCACCTTTCATCAAAGAAGGACGTGTTGTCAAGTGTTAATACACTGAACCGTCATTCAGGAGACTGGAGTTCGATTCCCGCCACGGTCGACCATCTGACATGATTTTTTTCTTGGTTTCTTTCTGTCATTCAGGTTATAACTGGGATGGTTCCTTAACAACAGGCCACGACAGACTCCTTCCAACCATCAAAAAATAATAATGAAACAAAACTTTCATATCATCATCTCACGGTCTCATATATCATTCACATACACCAATATATCGTCGTCTTCAGTATAGTGCGTCGTTAAACCCAATATTGATAAATAAAGAAGAAAAGCATACAAAATGTCCGTCAGGATGGCAGACAATGGAGAGAATCGAATCCGGTCTTCTTAAAAAAGACATTTGGCTTGCCATTGCGACTGATCCACCCGTTCCAGTATCAATTACCGTACTTGATGATGATGAAATCATAATCATCTATATTCAACCAATGATTGAATGGATTGTCTCTCAGTTAAATATATAACTAATGTTGACATATTGTGGCCCAAATTGAAACATTAACTGATCAATCGATAGCAATTAATATCGCAAATTGGATGAACGGAACATTGGTTGGATTCGGAGTGATGGGAATAATGATTTTATTTCTTTGCGAAACATTGTAAATGATATTGTAATGAAGACAGTATTTATTAATTATATACAAAATTGTGGACATATTTTCACTATTTTCATAACTACTTATTTCAATAACTCATTAATTATATTTTATAATCATTATTCCATGATGATAAACGAGAAAATTAATCTGTTCAACACATAAAGAGAGTTAACAATATAATTATAAAGCTGAATTCTGATTTGATGAATAGAGCAATTATAAATATATTAATTAAACCTCGCTTATCAAACCTTATACATAATTTCAACAAGGAAGAATAATTTTGTCAATAACATTATTTTTTTTATAATCAATAACATTGGCAATAAAGGTTATCATGAATAATAGTACAGATTTATATATTCTATTAGCCATTTTGAATTCGAAACGACGAACAAAATGGTAGTTCCATATTTGATAATCGCTAGTAAATACTATAATGGGAAATAGCATCACCATACCGCAACTCCTTGTAACATACAGAGCTCGCTCGAACTGCAAGCAGTATTGTCTCAATTAGTGTGATTAGATCATAGAAGATGAGTTTAATAATGCATCCATTGACAGTTTCTAATTTGTGTTCCGTGTGTAGAGAGTAGCTATTCATCCAGTCAATGTTTCAGTGAGGTGGAAGTTTATCAAAGGTTGGAGGTGAAATTACCCTCACAAAGTTGCCGCCAAGTTTCTGACTTATCTAATAATCAATCAGGAAAACATGAAATTGTCTCTCCCAAAAACTGTCACACATGTTGTCACTTAAGCTACATTAAAAGACAACTCGAAGCTTTTAAGCTCACAAACTTTGTTACAATTCCGAGGGATATTTGAATATAGATAAATCCAACAAAGTTGAGGATTAGTTCAATCCTGACAGATTAAAGTGATGAATAATTCAAGTATGTCTATGTGAGAATATCTGTGGAAATGAGCATGGTTTACTCTATATATTACAAGTTCTGTTGTTATATTTTATAATATTACCCAATTGAAAATGTTGAACGTTTAGTCCAGCAACCAACTCAACATCATTTCATCCCGTTAATATTCATTGTTTCCTCAACGATCCCACCAACAGTTAGATTATATCGGGGATATTCAGTTCAGCCTCACTTCTGGTAGATGGAAGTTTATCAGTTTATCTCACGATGTCATTTTATTATTGCTGTTGGACTTTCCAACAAATTCTACTGTCTATAATCGATCCGAATCTACGGCTCTAAGCAAATGCAAGTGAAGAAAGCAGATTGCTGCTAGTATATACGCTGTCAAGTACAAGAAGAACACATGATGAAGCTGACATATCAACGATCGTGACGATCCCACTAACGACTTGGTTATTTGGGGACCACGACAAAGATCGACGATCTTCTTGTACCGAACAAGAGAGAAAACTACTTTTGAGTGTATCGTTAAACCAGTGTATAAATGGAATATTGCAATTTTATATATTTTTTTTTTTTACTTCATGGAAATGGAATTGAGAGTTTTGAGATTTAGAGACGAACGAGACAAAATGTTTTTTTTTCTTTCAAATCTTATCAACATTACCATAATTCTACTATATATGTCATTTTTGAAATCATCAATGAAAAACGAAAGATTACAATCAATATATTTATATTATTTTATAATAATACGGAGGCAATTCATGTTACCATTATGCCTATAATATTAATATTATTCATTATTATAATAGTGATAATAAACCAGGAACGATCTTTTTTTTTCATCTCCCACACAAAAGTCTGCAGAAATGGCAATGTTTACATTTCATTCATGAATAGTAATTCGTCAAGCCATCGCCAAACAAAAACTAAATGTTTTTACTTTATTTTCTTCACCGTTTCTTACGAGAATGGATGAGTGGTTATATTCTCCTGCAGGGATTCGAGAGTGGAGGATATGCAGGTGGCTGGCTTGTTTTTGCTCAGAGGGAGAGAGAGAGCATAATCGATGTGGGTTGCGGGCGTTGGGCCGGGTTGAATGTAGGCCACACCGGACTCGCCCCCCAAATTCTAACCCTCGGAATATTGCACGCGCCGAAAGCGTTTCGACGCAACTGAACCCTAAGCTTGTCAAGGTGTTTTTTTTTTGTTTTTAATTATGATTGTATTATCGCTTTGATGAACCAAATCATGATGATGATTGCTTAACGATCCCACTGATAGTGAGATGTTTGGGGGTACGAATGAACTGATGATGTTTACAAAATCCAATACCTAATGCGGAACTACCGATTCGATTTTAATTTCTTCATTGAATTAAACGGGATATCCCAATTCATTCCTATCAGCAATTTCGATAAATTAATCACCATTTCTGCAGACCGATTTTTCATATTTCAGATCACATACACGATGTTATTCATTACACCCAGCACAATATTATAGCATCATTTCGGGGAAGAAAATGTAACAATGGGAAATGTCTATCAATATAGTGACTATAGACTAGATTGAAACAGCTAGACATTGTTTCAAACGTTTTTTGGTTTTGCGTGGATTGGAATCGATCGCAAACATCGCGTATGCCACCATGTAGTGTCGTTGTTGATAAGATGCTGATCGTTCATTGGGTCGTCGGTTCTTCTTTGCGCACCTTGTGGCCGCGGAATGAAGCTTGGATCTTGGTGGCTGCCTTGTGCAGATCGGGATCAGTCAGATCGATGTCCAACTCTTCTTCATCGGCCTGCAATCATTATCACATTTCACTCAGACATGTATCATTCTTCCCATCACAGATGTCATCAAGAGAATATCATCAATTATCTAAGATGACATTTTCAAGGAGTATTATGGGCGCAACAAAGATGGACAGAATGAGAAGTAGCGAGATTAGGGATAGGTTTGAGCATCAGAAGTATTGGAAATAAGATAGATACAGAGAGACTGCGATGGTATGGGCACATGCGTGGAACAAAGAACATTCTTTCCAAAATTTAAAAATCCAAATTTCAATTTAAACATTGAACATTGTTCAATGGAACAAGAACGAATACCAAGGAAAGAATTCGAAAGAGTATGAGAGGGTAGAAGAAAAGCTGGTAGACCACGAGGAAGATGGAGAGATCAGATAAGTGAGAGTGTAAGGAAAAGAGGAGGTATATGGGAAGATGTGGAAGAGGGAAGATTGCGGGAAGAACGGAAAGAATGGGGAATATTAATAGAGATGGAAGAAGAAAGTGAAGAAGAGGATGAAGAGGAAGAGGATGAAGATGAAGATGCGACAGGATTGGCCAGCCGGTGTTGTTCAAGAGGCCCTAGATGATGGTGTTTTGACACCCCCCGACCTGACTTGTTGGAACCGGGCGAAGGATATTCATTATTATTTATTTTTTATCTCCTTGACCATGGTTTCTACAGTATAGATGAGTTTAAAAATGGGAAAAATTGCAAATTTAACCTCCGTCTCACTTAGTTCTTGTCATTTACATTATGTGGAGGTATACATCTGTAGAACCTAACATATTTAGTTTTTCTTTTTTACTTCACTTCTATTCTATTGTTATGTTCCAAAACTTGTGTGATCCTCTCATCACACGCATGAGTGTAATTGCGTCATTGATATTATGTATTATTTGTATGTCGATTATTGGAATAAATATCTATTTATCTATCTAAACATTCTACCTTAAAATCCATTTAATATCCAAAGATCCACAGCCAAGTTTCATACCTTGATATGGTTTGGGCCATGCCACATCATCCAGCTTATCCGATTCATCTGATATACAAACTAGAGCATTAAGAAACACCTTTGGCTACCCTTTATCAAACCCATCGCTATGATATGTATCACGATCAAAAAATTATACCTTCAGACCTTATTAAAACACAGCAAACTGCTACTTTCGAACATAATTTGATTCACAAAACCATTTTGATCCAAATTCTTCAACTTGTAGAAAAATAGCGATATTCACGATCATAATACCCGTAGTTCTGGAAAATGTTATTTTGAAATTATTGACACTTCCAGATTTGGTAAAAAGAGCCGCATTATGGATATAACATTCACAATAAACTTCCACTTAAAGTAACATGCAGCAGGAAAAATAAGTTCAAAATCAACCGCAAAAGTCACATTTTAGAAACTGACCTCCATACTTGTTTTAGTAACCTCTGTCCCTCATGTCCTTGTATTTCCCGACCTTTTCCTTTTAACTGCGGCCTGTACTCAAATATCTGCTATTGCTCTTCTGGACCTTCTCCTACAAGATCCATACTATCAGAAAACTTCTATCAGCTTGCATTATATTTTATTCATCACATATTTTTTATTCAAGCCACGCGTATTTCTACTCGTCAATTGTGAGTACGAAATTTCACTCTGATTGAAAAATATCAAATTGAACGATAAATTGTATCGACGGTCAGTGGTTGGAGTGAGACCATACACGAGTATTCTCATGATTATTGATTATTGGGGGTCAACTGACCCCTCCCCCCCTCCCCCCTGATCCCCCTGACCCATCACCCCTGCCTGCAATCAGCATTTCATTTCACTCAGACACGGCTCAGTAAATACTGAGTACTGCTAATACTGAGTAGGGAGTACTCGGTGAATATGATGTTATCTTGTCCGTCATCACGCTAATGCAAACTGTCGGTTGTATGGCATGTTTACGTGTTAAAGTGCACCGGAGGTCAGTTACGAGCACGATGGAGTCGATTTAGCGAAATATCAGTTCTTTTATTATATTGGGTTTTTAACGACTTACTACACTGATGGCTACGATCTATTGGCGTCGGTGGATGAAGAATGAGATGATGGGATGATGAGATGGAAGGTTATTTTATTAGATGTTTTGGATGGTGGGAAAGAGTCGGTCGTGGCCTATTGTTAATGAACCATCCTAGTATTGACCTGAACGACAGAAGGAAACCACGAAAAACCCTTGTGAGGATGGTCGACCATGGCGGGAATCGAACTACGGTCTCCCGAATAAAATATCAGTTCTTTCATTCAGTTCAGGATTGAATTGAATGTTGGATTGAAGGTGCGTCTACATCGAGGTCATTTTGCATCGTAACAATTGACGACTCGAAAAGGGCGTGACTTAACCAGTCAGCCAGTTGGATCATATCATTTGTGGTCATTTCAAGATACCCCGATTGGATGTTTGAATTTTACTACAGTTCCAACAGCCCTGCTGATTGGACGATATGATTTCTGACGCCAAGGGGGCGGAGACTGCGACTCTAAACAGAGGTGCCGGGGTATTATGGCGTAACCTGTCCGTCAGGAAATATGTTCAGTTCAGTCACTTCTTTCTTTACAGTGTGTTGAATTTATTCTCATGTGGTGAAGTTCTCATCACCAAAAAAAGCCTCATATATATATATATATATATATATATATATATATATATATATATATATATATATATATATATATATATATATATATATATATATATATATATATATATATATATATATATATATATATATATAAATTCATAGAAACTCATCTTTTCCAACTTCCACCTCAGTAATTTTACAGATTTGATTTTGAGAAGGATAAAATTATTCGCTGATACGCCCCAAAATCAGCATGAAATATACATTCATGCTCTCCACATACAATGTATGGAAAAGTTATCGGTGAAATATGCTGAGATTTTGTTGAATTCGAATTTAAATATCCAAAATATTCACTCTTTATGACGCACATCACATGTAGCAACATGAATGAGAAAGTGGAATGGCTTATTTCAATGATAATGAAGAGATTTTCCATTTTATCAAATGAGAAAAGAGAGATTAAACTGTTGAATGGAGTAGGTTTACGACCTGTCTCTTTACGCGGGAAGCAGAAGTGGTTGAATGGCTTATTGGACACACATTTAACCTCGGTTTAATCCCAAACGGTCTGAATTCAAAAGCTTTCACTTCGCATGGTTTCAAGATCGTTAACTAAGCATTGCAGTTCGCGACATTGTACCAGTGTGTTGTAACCATGAGGATGAAGGCGCGAACCACCCGCGCGCTAATGGTGTGGGATTGAGGGGACGATCGGTTGGAACCTTCATTTCTTGTTATTCCTATATATATATATATATATATATATATATATATATATATATATATATATATATATATATGTATAGATGTAAATGCCTATTTACATCAACGCTATCATTAACGCTAACGCCAACGTGAACGCGAGAAATGTTTTCCGTATGGGATGTCCCTGGTCTGTTCACAACCACCACTAACTATAACGCTAAGATTAGGATAAACGCGGATATTAAAGCCAACTAGCTTCAAGCATTCTTGAAGATGAACCTGTAAAACATTGGAATCAGCCAATAGATCTTGAACTTTGGAACGATATTTTTTAAATATTCATATCGGGTGTAACGACGTACAGTACTGATGACCAAGATCTATTGGCGTCGGTGAATGATACATGAGATGGTGGCATGATTGAGATGAGAGGTTATTTGATTGGGTGTTTTTGGATAGTGAGAAGAAGTCGGTCGTGGCCTGTTGTTGAGGAACCATCCCAGTATTGACCTGAAGGACAGAGAAAAACCACGAAAAAACCCTGACAGGATGGTCGACCATGGCGGGAATCGATCCCCGGACAGTTCAGTGTCTGAACAATATGAGACAAGTGGAATAAGTACCGAACTACCTGGATTGGTCGACAGATTCAGTCTTACTGTCGAGGGGGCAGTGACAATGGCAATAACCTTGTATTATGATAGGCTGATATTCTTTCTCTTGATATCTTTCTCGCGTGTATACGTCATTTTATTGCGTTTCAACTTTTGGAATTGTGATGGAATCCATTTTTTGAATAAGTGTATGAAGTTAAAAGTGCTTCCTGAATTGATTTGAGAACATACTTTGTGAACCGTTACGAAACTAATATCAGCGTGGTACTTCTGTAATTCATTAGAATGTCGACTAGATCGTCAATGGTGAGGAACGCCTGGAAAAACGTTACTCAATGTGTCTCTTGCTTAGTCTCGCAAGAATAAAATTGAATGCACTCGGAAGATTGAACTTTCTATCAAACAAAAGTCATTCAGGAATCATTGATATCTTACATTCAGAAAGAATGGAATAATACATTGCGCGACTTTCAACGCTTTTAATATCAGAACAATCTCCATTTTTGAATCCATGAAATTTTCAAAAGAGTTCATGAAATTTCTTCATAATAATTCACTGATTTTCTTTCCTTATTCACAAGCATTTTTCGAGTTTTGAATTGAGGATAACCCGACTTTATTTGACATTTATCTGAACTTCAATATTGGAAAATTGAGAATATCTCAACCTATCAATATAGGTTGAGTTATGATATGAAACAAAGTTATGAGGAGCGAATAACCTTCAGGTTCTTCACGTTCAAAAGTCAATCAATATAGAACCACGTCGAACAAAATCTGAACATTTCCTTTTTCTATATATTGGGTTCAACGACCCACTCTACTGATGACTACGATATGTTGACGTCGGTGAATGATATATGAGATGATGAGATGGTGAGATAAAAGATTATTCTATTCGTTGTTTTTGGATAGTGGGAAAGAGTCGGTCGTGGCCTGTTGTTAAGGAACCATATAGTATCGACCTACTTCAAAGTGGAAGATATCAACATTCGTGTGTTTTGTGTCGGGATACATATCACAGAAACAGTCATAATGTGTTCCGGACGTTCGGAAACTGAAAGACTTTGATCTAATCAAAATGGGGTGGTAATATCGCCCTTGTGGTGCCCCGTCCAAACGACCTCATCTTTCATTGATAGCCTCAATTGGGGCACAATGATTTTGTATCAAGTTTAGATGTTATTAAAAAAAAGTATCGCCCTGAAAGACAGAGGGAAAACCACGAAAAAACCATGTCAGGTTGGCCAACCATGACATGAAACAAAACATTTTCTCCACATCAAAGTATCAGTATCAATGATATGATTACCAATATCTGAAAAAAAAAAAATCCAAAAAATCTCCAACGAAAAAATCCAAACCATAACATCATCCCCCAACACACGTTCTCATAGTACGCAAGCCACACGACCGAATGCCATGTCGGCACTTCATGCACACGGGCATACACTCATGAATAATACGACAATGGCCAACTTTACTCCTCTTCCCTTTCAGTTTCCATGAGACCAGCTATAGTGACTCTCCGAATCTCAGCCCTAATGCATTAAAACGTGTTCTCATTTTACAATTATATGAAACAGTACAAATGACTTATCCTTGCGAAGGGACGGTACAACCTACTTTATAGTACAGTACTCGTACGCGTATATATATATATATATATATATATATATATATATATATATATATATATATATATATATAAATATATATATATATATATATATATATATATATATATATATATATATATATATATATATTTATATATATATATATATATATATATATATATATATATATATAAGCGAATGATCACATGTGGCAAGAAGCTCCTCGGAATCCCTCTAGCGAGATAAATTGAGAGGCTCGCAGCTGTAATACCGAAGGAACTTGTTCGTATACTAGAAGGCTATGGTTTCTCTCTCGGGTGGCTTTACTTTAATAATGCAATAGATGAGGGGTAGCAAACATGGTGGAGCGTGTATGCAGGGATGGGGATCGTAGACGATATTATAAGTTTTGGTAACTTGGACGCATATTCAAGGCAAATAAGCTGTGTAGACTTGCATTCATGATGGTCTACCAACACATGAACATGAAAATCTCCGTTCTGTATATATATTCATATATATATATATATATATATATATATATATATATATATATATATATATATATATATATATATATATATATATATATATATATATATAATATATATTTATATATATATATATATATATATATATATATATATATATATATAAATATATATATATATGTGAATTATCATTTCCGGGAATACCGTGTGTATTGAAATTAGAAAAACGTGTAATTATTATATTCCCACGTTTCAGAATGTTTGGGCATGCCATTTTCAAGGGATCATTTATTAATCACACATGGTATTCCCGAAAATGATAATTCACATAATAACGGCAATGAAAGTGTTCAACAGTATATTTATATATAAATATATATACATATATATATATATATATATATATATATATATATATATATATATATATATATATATATATATATATATATATATATATATTCATTCATTGATGCCGTATCATCATGATACGGTAATTTTTTGAGAATGGTTATACGGTTTGAAACGCATTTATATTGTTCAACAGCGTTAATAATTCAAATTATAGCTTGAATTTATTTAAGAATAATTGAAGTTTGTAGGATTTTCTCAATCCGCTAGGGTGGAGTTTTTCTTTCTCAGATACAAGTGTGGTCGGATTGATCTGATTCTATGAGTTTTTCTCCTGAATTTTGAACGCTGACTTCTTCGATTGCTTCATTAATATCGAGTCTCAATTCAACGTACTCTCATCATATCCGAGAAGATGATTACTATGAAAGATGATGGGAAGATGAGATGAAAATTAATTTCACTCAGTGTTCACTGACAGTGAAAGAATTGATGAATATCTTAGTATTCACTGCGATGCCAAAATGAGCCCATGGAAAATCTTGGTCACGATAGACGACCATGGCGGGCATTGAACCCCGATCTCCTGAATAACATTTCGGTGCACTGTGATTCTACAGGTCTCATCAACTGCACCTCAAGAGTACATATAGAAGTCATTTCATTTTATTTTCATTTTATTCTGCCAATATAATACCTAATACAAATATGAGTGAGGATTATAAAATTAAAACAATAACAGAAGCCCACTTTAAGAACACAAGTTCTTGAGTGCGGGCTGTCAAAAGAAAGAATATTGATACATATTGTAGCTCGTAGCAGAGACGGAATAAAAACATAATATTTGATATTTAAGAGAAGACAGACTGAAAAAAATTGAGAATAAATTGCCAACACTGAGTTGTTGTGGAGAAATGGATTTGCCTAGATTAAAGTAGCATAGCATAGTGATGGTCTATTCAGCGAAGTGAAAGTTTTCTGGTGATAACTTTTGTACGGTATGAGTTATCAAAATTCTAATTAGAGGGGAAGATAAATACATCCGAAAACTCTCAAGATTGTAAAAATAAGAGCTATCGCACTCAATTCACATGATTCCCACAGGTGAACAGCTGAGAAATAACATTTTCAGCAGTCTATATCTATGAAAATGTTTGATTCCTGAGTAAATAATCTCATTTTTCCTCATCCTGGAAGTTTTGAAGCTGTCCTGCCAGGAACGCGGTTAGCGCTTCGGTTTCGCTCAAAGGTAAAGTTGGGTCGAGTTCAACATTGAAAGACTACGCCGTTCTCGTCACTGATTGGTCGTTTCGCCAACATGGCGGCTAAAATATCCGCTTGGCGTCCATGGAAGTCCAGCTTTGAATCAACTGATTTTCTGATTATTGTTTGTGAGAAGACACCACCAACAGCTAGGTTATACGGGGGTACGAATGAGCAGGTGATTATGAAAGTATGAAGTGATGATTAGTGAGAAGACATTTACAAAAACCCATGCCTTATGCGGGACTCGAATCTACGCCCAACCTGGTTTCAGTTTCTGAAGCGATGCGTCAGCTGACTGAGCTACCGAGGATTTTCTTTTGTATCAGAATTTTGATTGGATGAGCGAAGCGAAGACTCAATTTCGCCATACCCGGAAAAAAGTGCTTTTTTTTTTTTTTTTTTCGCGCTCCACAGGTCAGACGAAAATTCAAAATCAGTTGAGACTTGGCACACACAAGTATCCTTATCCAATTCGATACTGTATAGTTTTGAGGCGCGATCGGTTGAACCACTTCTGAGAAAACTCATTCCAAAGTTTTCAAAAATCTCATTAGAATAACTCGGAGGAAAAAATTCGTGAAAAATATTTCCTCTGAGAGGATTCGAATTATCAGAGAATTTCAATCTGATAATCATACACATTATTCCGAACTTGCACTCAAATCGGATCAGCCGTTTCGATGTAAAAAAATATATAATGTAATTTTTGTTAATTATTCAAAGCTATGAAGATACCTATTAAATCAAAGCAACAAGTGTCACCACTTGATTTCAAACGATTAAAGCAAAGCCTTCTTTATTATCATATGAATTAATAATGGAAAATAAGATGGCAGTGATGTAATGGTTCGGATCTCAAGGTGTATATATATATAATAACCAATCCAAAGATAAGTTGATATGTTCCAGCTCATCCATCAACGCGGCAACACATAACGCGGTTGCCTAGTATAGCATACCGTTCCAGACTCACCCCCCCCCCCCCCCCTCCCTTCCAAAACTCATCATTCTCTAAATCGGCTTCCATGTAGGCACTACTGTTCTCAAGTCTGACAATTTCAGTGTTGTTTCAGAACAGAATAATGGGATTAATGACTATATTTATCCAGCGGTTTTTCAACGATATAAACGCAAAACTTTCTTTCCAAGATATAATTCCAAGATTTGATATAGTTTGCCATTATCATAGTATACTCAGTCATGTTTAATCTACGGCTTAAACCAGCTTTATTTACCCTGGAAGGCGAGCACAAATCCACGCCCCCATAATACTGATTTTATCACGGCTAATAGTTATCGAGCTAATATTGACATAGGACAGTTATTGACATGTTACAATTCGATTATACGTTCCATGTCGAACATTGTACATATCGAAAACAAACATTTACTTGAGTGTTACTATATATATGAGCCATGGTGTGACAAAGTATTTTTTTATGCTTTCAATTTCTGAAGTATGATGTAATTTTAGAGAATAAGAACCAACTATACATACATATTTATATTGGCAAGTTTATATTAGTGTTTTCGTGGTTTTTATATTTTCTCATGTATTTTTAGTCAGTAAGAACTAATATTATCAACTGAGATTA
This sequence comes from Brachyptera risi, assembly GCA_964007535.1. Taxonomy (NCBI): domain Eukaryota; kingdom Metazoa; phylum Arthropoda; class Insecta; order Plecoptera; family Taeniopterygidae; genus Brachyptera; species Brachyptera risi. The sequence continues at coordinate 40,788,786 of OZ023332.1, forward strand.
TTGTATATGTCCTCCACGGCCCAGCTTTTTTTTTCTGAATCGTGACGTAGACATTACTCGATTCTGATTATGTTGCTATACAGAGTTGGTAATGCATACATGATGATTCATGGTCTCTGGAGGACGAAAAATACATTTTAATTTCTGAAATTGAGATGAATTTTTCCATTTTTTTTATTAAATTAGGAAGTATCGTCATTATTGTCTGAAATCTAGTTTGATCACAATTCAAGGGGATTGCCATTGTCAAACCGTCAAACAAAATCGGCGACCAGTCCAGGTAGTTTCGTTTACCCGCCTCCAGTCTCTCATTGTTCCGAAATTAAAGGTTTCTATTGGCTGATTCTTATATTTCACAGTAACGTCGACATGAAAATTTGGAGCTTGCAAGCTTCCATGTTTGCGTTCATCTCAGCGTTATGATAATAAAGAGTTAGACAACAATGTCCATCAGTTGAAATTGACCAATCAGAATGTTTGGTAGTTCACCAGTTCGCTGTGGTAACTATTGTTTGTCATTTGTTACTTGATAGAATGATTTGATATTTTTCTAGGATCCACAGACATGTTTCCTACAATACATTCAAATTTGTGGTAATGTAATAATTATCATATTGATGATCAATTATATAAGGATGATTCATGATACTATGTTAGATACTACTTTATTTTCGGATATTTTTGGAGAAAATGAGGACAAATTCTGCTGCTTCGAAAGGTGTACAATTGAGAGGGTTCGAATTGAAGGGTGTTGAAGAATATTGAAGGGTTCCAAAGGTCCCGTATGGTTAGTGGTGGGTGTGAATGGATCCAATAAGATCACAAACACTTCTCGCGTTGGTGTAAGCGACACATTTTGAATGGGCCTGTAACCCTAAAACGTGTCGCGATATTTTTATTGGACATACATGTTGTTTTTTTCTATAGCCGTCCAGTTGCATCAATCTCTCTCAACTTTTTATTCGAAATGTCAGCAAGATCGTGTCGTGACCCGTATCCGTTGTGACCCACTAAAAGCCATACCCACTTTACTCGGATAGCTACTACAATAACACAATCCCTCTGATAGATCGAACTTTTTTGTTATCATGAAAAATATATACATGCCACTTTGAAAAGATCGACTTTATCGATGTTCTTATTTTTGTATTCACAATTCCGAGCGAACGTCTAACCTATCCTACAACACTGATACTCGGATGGTTCGAACCTTCATCTGGTGGAATGTATATTCCAGACATCCAGGGTGTGACAGTTAAAAGGTGCACCGTTTCCCGAGGGAAGTGGGAGTGAAGGTGACGCGCCTTTGCAATTACGAGCTATCCATCAAAGTGTAGCGAATGGGGAACAAGTGTTCTGGGTGCATGTTGGATACGGCCGTGTAGTGCGGGTAGTAGAATGACAGGACTGATCTTTACTGTAAAGGTTAGTGACAGGCAAATAGCACTATACAGTTGTCAAAGGTTAGGTCGGGTGTTTTGTGGACGGGTTGATGAGCGTAGGATTGATGAACTGGTTGGGGAAATAAATGACATGCGATTTTTGATGGTGGATGATATTGCACGTAATTAGACAGAGATAAAAAATGTGATTATCTCATGGAAGACAAAGATCGTTCACAAATATGAGAGACACAAGTACCTCTGCACATACATCTGTTGCAGCTGTTTAAAAAACCGCAAATATTTTTACTTTCATTATTTTCTTCAGTTATATTCTCAATTTTCATTATTAGTTCAATTTTTCAAGCATAATGTTATTATCACTTATTTCCATTTATAATTTTTCAATTTTTTCACTTATTTCACAATATTTCATTTCTTAATGTATTAATATAAAAAATTATGTTTTATATCGATTATTATCATGTAAAATTTTTAAAAGCCAGGGACCAATGAAGGTTGTTTATATAAATTGAAAAAATGAATCTCAGAGGTGTTGGAGAATGTTCAGAAAATTTAAGTTTTGGCTGATTTCTTGGAATTGTGTACAAGTTATTGATGCATTTGTGTTCTACAGTAGTTTTATTAATGTTACTTTTCAATGTAATCTGGTTTCAGGATCTTTGCCACCAACACTTGCATCAATTCCGAAGTAATTGAAATTGATTCCAATTTTTCAAGACTGAATTCAGAATGAGAAACTCAACAGTGTCTTTCAAAAGTGCTGAATTATCATGAATGTGACAATATTTTTTTGCCAATTATTCTTTTGGTAGTCGACTTTTTTCTTTCGTCAATAGAAGTTTACTGGAATCATCGAAGATGCAATATTTGCTCATTATTATAAACAAGCTAACTACAACCATTGAGTTATTTTCAAGTCAATGCCACAAATTAGCATTGAATGCTTTTGAAAGATGTGGTTGTGTTCTAAATAGGAAATTCATCAAGAATTTTTTTTTTTCAACATCGAAACTTGATACATTGTTCCCCAATTAAGGCTATGGATGAAAGATAGGATCGTTTGGACGAAGCACCACAATGGCGATCTTACCACCCCATTTTGATTACACATTTTTTCATCAAATTATATCATTATATATTATTATCAAATTATAAATTTGATTAAAAATTATAGAATACAAAATTACTACAGCCACACACATACAAAGATAATCATTCTGTCCCATTAAGTTGATAGCAAACTTTCTTTCTCCGTAGATACAATTAAAACGAGAGTAAAGTTTATACGATTTTGCTCTAGTGCACTTAAAACTAATTACACTTTCAGATAAGTAAAAGTTAGTATGTTAATTCCCCGTTGTTAGCCTTCCGTCAAACTAATTCTCCAAGTCCTGATGCTCAACATGATTTAAGAACCAGACGTATATACGATACACAAAGTTTTGAGGTTATGTTCTCAAACTTGTGTTACATAGCAACAGCACACTTTCTTTTGATGACTTACTTGCCAGCGGTTACGATATACGCTGTCTGGTAGTTGCGAAGTTAATAACGACTCGCTTTATACCGCACTGAGTAAACATAAAAAAACAAACAGAGTCGAACATGGTGTATATATACGTACTTTATTAGCGTCGAGCTTCTGCAATTGCTGACTCAGTTTTTCGGACTCTTCGTCTTTACCCGCAGGGACCGTCTTCCTTGACATGTGGCCGCGGAACGACGCTTGGATGCGAGTTGCGGCGTGGCACAATTCTGGAAACACAAAATTAATTATATAATAATAATTTATTTTAATGGATTGATCAAATACATTTGATATTGTCAGCGTTAAAAGTATATTAATATACAAATATATTTGAGGGTATATAAGAAAGTTCATTTGAGGGTAATAAGAAAGCTCATCATTCTGTACATGCGAAAATTTTATCTTTCACTCCGAAATCGTCACCTCATTCAAAAAACAAAATACAAATAGGAATGAAAACATGGATTAAGAATACAGATTGAAATTGATTGAAATTGAAGGAAATTGATTGAAATTGAAAGAAATTGATCGAAATTGAAAGAAATTGATTGAAATTGAAAGAAATTGATTGAAATTGAAAGAAATTGATTATATGATATATGTATTTTTTTGTATTACATCGAAAATTGATGATGAATCATTGTTACTGAATCATGGTTATGGACTATGGTGGAAGGTGGGATCGTTTGAACGAGGTACCAAAAGAGCGTTCATTCCACCCCAAATTTTATAAGCGTTGTGAATAATAATGAAAATAATAGTAATAATGAAAGATAGGATATTCAATAATCATTAATGATTCAATATTTAATAATAATTTGATAATAGTATAATGATATTATCCAATTGGATAATGAATGAAAATTAATTCGAATTTCAAAAATCATCATCGTACACAGATTGAATGAAAATTCATAGCCTCAATTGAAGTACAATGATTTTGTATCAACTTTCGATGTCATCGAAAAAGTATGAGAAAAAAAATCTGAATAATTATACAGATTTCACTGGATTATGTGAAAACAAATGAGTATCGTATGACATTTCAAACAAAGAACATCTCACATTTTTTAGCTTTTCACTCTTTGAAATTTGCGATAAAAGTTTGTTCATTCGAAGTGAAGATGCATATTTTTACAGTTCCCAAGACCAAAACAAACGTGAGTAATTTCATATTGGAAAAATCATACATGTATTTGTTCCAATATAATCAGAGAATTCAAACATACAGAGCTATTAAATTCAAAGTACAATGAATTTATCAATATTAATAAGGCCCAGTATTACCACGGCCAGTTAGTATTTATCTGAGAGTTGGTGAAAAAGTAACCATGGTGATAACAAGTTTGAACTTGGTAATACCGGGCCTAAGTCAAAGCCAGAGCCACTTTGAATCCTCGAACAATGACAATAAGCTCATTTTCTCATGAAATGCGCACGCGTGACTTTAATAATAAATTGTTATCGCAAATGGAAAAATTGAAGAACGCTTTTCGAAGGCGAAGATGAGAATTGAGAGAAGGTATATCAATTTGGCAGTAATATGAAGATCTGGCGTCGATATCGCCGCATCACGCCTATTGCTTGCTACGAACGAAGCTGACGTACGATGATAGATGCTTCAGATAAATCATTATATTTTGTAGCCATATAAACTGTCAGAAAATGATATTTTCTCTATAGAGACACATTATTATGGGAGAAACATTGATGGAAATATGTCTGACGGTGCTACCCTCTGCCGAAAATAGCTGTACTCATAGCGTCGATCAGCAATATATATATATATATATATATATATATATATATATATATATATATATATATATATATATATATATATATATAAATATATATATATATATATATATATATTCATATATATATATATATATATATATATATATATATATATATATATATATATATATAAATATATATATATATATATATATATATATATATATATATATGAATATAAAATATATAAAAGAGCTGTACTTATGGCGTCGATCAGCAATAAATATATATATTTATATATATTTATATATATATATATATATATATATATATATATATATATATATATATATATATATTGCTTATCGACGTCATAAGTACAACTATTTTATATATTTTATATTTATATATATATATATATAAATATATATATATATATATATATATATATATATATATATACATATATATATATATATATATATATATATATATATATATATATATATATATATATATATATATATATATATACATATATATATATATATTCATATCAATTCCATGCAGTTGGTGGGGGGAGCTATTGACCAATGAGTCGGCAAATATTAACGACTATATTTCATATATGGCAATATGATGTGACTGAGTCAAGAGGAGGAATATCAAGCGATCGGAAAGCAATTAATTGATGGTTTTTAGGTTTCATTGTTCGAATATTTACCCAAGTTCAACTTCGGAGAGAATGAGAGATAGACACCACCAAAATTGAGCAGAGGTGATGAGAAATTTCTCATTCGATGAGCGAAGTGAAGACTCAATTTCACCATACCCGAAAAAAGTACTTTTCTGTCTCTCTTTCGCGCTCCACAGGTCAAACGAGAATTCAAAATGTGTTAAAATTCGGCACACAAAAGTGTCCCTATCTAGTTCGATACTGTATAGTTCTAAGCCGCAATCGGTTTAACCACTTCTGAGAAATCTCATTTTAAAGTTTTCAAAAATCTCATTAGGATAACTCAGATGGAAAAAATTCGTGAAAAATATGTGATCTCAGAGAATTCAAATTTCCTTAGAATGTTAATATGATGATAGAACACATTATTCCGAAGTTTCATTCAAATCGGATCAGCTGTGTTGATGTGAAAAATATATGATGTAATTTTTTTGAATCACTCAAAGCTAATTAATACCAAATAATAAATAGCTAATCAATACCAATTGAATTCATACAACAGGTGTCACCACTTAGAAGGAAACGATCAAAACAAAGCCTTCTTCAGTTCCATTGAAATCAATCAGGAAATAGGCAGGGCAGTGACTTAATTGTTCGGATCACAAGGTGTATATATATATATATAACCAATCCAAAGATATGTTGATATATCGTTCAAACTCATCTATCAACGCGGAAACAAATAACGCGTTTGCCTAGTTTAGTAGAACTGAAATAGAAAAAACGGCACCTCCACCAACACAATGAGATTTAATGAAAAATGAATTTCCTCGTTCTTATGCCTATATCACGAAATTGAAATAATTTCTTACATACAGAATTTTACAGATATCGAATTTGAATAAAGTGGGCCTACGTTCAAGTATATCCCGATCTCAATTGTGTTGATTGATCAAAATGCGACAAACCATACTAATAAAGTTATGAATAAAATTGAATAAAACTTGTAATATTTTTGATCCAGAGATTCTCGTGAGATAGTGAACCGGAAAGAGGAAAGAAATGTGTGGGCCAAGTTCTATAGAACTTGGCGAAACAACTTTGATGAAGATTGCCTTAAACTTTTAATGAGCCATCAAAAACTTCTCACAAAAAACTTCATCTCGTCTTTTCTAGCTGGAACCACCTTCTCCATGCAACCAGGCACAACTAACCGACTAGATCTCGAAGAAGCCTTATTCGTATGAATTTAGAAACCATTTTTCATTGGAAACAGGTACTCGTTTTGTCAGATTTTGTCACCAATTACTTCATATCGTATAATATTCAAAACAAGTTTTATTGTCAATATTCACACTGATGAGATGGAATGTGAGCTCCAACCACGTCAGATATTCATTATCCTCATCCTATCATTATATCAAGAGCGTAAGAGAATGATCCGAGAGAAATTTAGTTCCATCATTATATTATATGAATATTTAAATAAATATATATATATATATATATATATATATATATATATATATATATATATATATATATATATATAAATATATATATATATATGTGTGTATATATATATATATATATTCATATATATATATATATATATATATATATATATATATATATATATATATATATATATATATATATATATATATTCATATATGAATATATATATATATATATATATATATATATATATATATATATATATCTATATATATATATATATATCTATATATATATATATATATATATATATATATATATATATATATATATATATATATATATATATATATATACATACAGATAGAGAAAGAGAGTGAGAGAGAGTTTAACGATGCACTCTGGAGAGAATCCAGATCTATCAAGGTGGTGAGAGATGAATGAGAATATGTATGAAGACACGATGCAAAATTATCCATGAAGTATCCCATAAAATAAAGACGAAACGTTCTGAACAATTTCAGTAATAGAACACCGAGAAAGATTTCATAAGACGAAGATGAGAATTGGATTCCGTAATCCTGAATGACAGTCTAATGAGATAGTATCTCTGATTACCCTATCTCAATTATTCTCATCACATAAAACAGTGGCCACTCCCACTCGGTACAGAAAAAACATACAATTGACCATTGTAGATGGGCGTGACTTGTACGAAGCAGGGGAAATTTTAGATACCTTGATCGGTTATTTCCCAATTTTCCCTGCTTCACTGTCTACGTGATTGGTTCTTATATTTTGTGACATCACGAGGGCGGACGATCTACAATGGTCAATTGGATAAAGTATCACAAATTCCATGAATATAATATAAAGTATTCTATGAACGTCGATTGATGCTTCATGGTATATTTATTATATCCATCCAACCAAGTAATAAAATATTTCAGTTGTCGATTGGTTAAGTCATAATGAAATTAAACGAAGCGTCAAACCCACGTCTGTGACGTCATCACCGATAGAATATAACCAGTTACTATGCCAACACAGAACCATTTCTCATCAACGAATAATTGATCGGTGTTTGTGATTGCGAACATACAGAACTAATTTGTTTTGTTCGCGGTAACCATAGAAGCGAGAAAAAGGAAACAGAAATATCTCATTATACGGTACATTTTGTCAGGTCCAATTACATTTCGGGATTTTGTGTTTGGATCGTTCTCTCTCTCTCTTTCTTTCTCTCCCTCTTCTCTTCTCCTCATGTGTATATATGTGAATATATATATATATATATATATATATATATATATATATATATATATATATATATATATATATATATATAAATATATATATATATATATATATATATATATGTATATATCCATCTCTCTCTCTCTCTCCATATATATATATATATATATATATATATATATATATATATATATATATATATATATATATATATATATATATATATATATATATTTATATATATATATATATATATATATATATATATATATATATATATATAAATATATATATATATATATATATATATATATATATATATATATATATATATATATATATATATATATATATATATATCAGAGATGTAGAGAGAAAGAGAGAAAGAGAGAGAGAAAATGAGAGATACTTCACCGGTAATATAATGTTTTCCAATGAGATTCAGCCATGTGCTAACATTGCCAAATTGTGTGAACTTACTGCCAATTGAGAAACGATCTTCGGAAAGGTTTTTCTGAGAGTGTTCATTACATAACAACTGTAGAAATAAGTGCTTTGGCATTTCGTGATTACGATCTACACTGAAACGTGAAAACTCTCTTGGAATTCATTCCACGAGCTTTGAAATGAACACCACATAATCTGAACTCGATGTTGATTGCATAGAAACTCTCATGACAGATCATCTTTCTGTTATTTCATATGATCATCATTTAAATATTGTTATTCCATCATTAAAAGTGTGACACATCATCTGATGTGATTATATATAAAAATTCGCAATCAAATAGAGTGGTTATAATGATATCCAAAATTTTGGAGACCAAATCTGATATAATTGAATATATATAATAATACATTTGTGATCAAATGGAAAGGTTTTAATGTTTTGCACTTTTTGTTTTTTGTTTTGCACAAAGAGAGTGCAGCTTTGGTGTCAAATTTCATCATTTTCTCCTCATAATGATTGAAATGGGATGAAAATATCGCTCTTGTAGTGTTCTGTCCAAACGATCTCACTTTTATAAATAAGTCTCAATTGAGGAACAATGATTTTGTATCATGATTATGTACACTCATGATCACATATATAAAGAGTGGTCGATCTAAAATCTTCAAAATATATCCTGAGTAAAATATAGTGAGATCGCATCACAATTCAACTTGGAAACAATGCGCACTTGAGGTCTGTGGAGGAGAAAGAGGTATGCGAATTGATTCAATTGACCACTAGTGATAGGCGTGGCTAGTCGCCAAAGCCACCTGGATCTATACTTCATGTGGGAATTTAGAGATACTCTGATAGGTAATGTCAAATTTCCCACATAACAAGCACATTTGATTGGATGATTTGTTTCGTGACGTTTGTGGGCGGGTCAATCACTAGTCGTCAATTGTCATTCAAATTCGAATCTCCTGAAAGTCCATTTGATGTGGCCGTAAGTTTATATTTTCTACCTGTCTCAGTGCGTCTAATTAGACATCCTCATCAGTACATCCTCTTTGGCATACATTCCATCATGGCTTGATGTAGCCCACTCATATATGTGTGATGTTTGAATCATTGGTAATAGCATTAACCACAATTCTATTTTTAGACACATTCGGACAAGAAAATGTCCGAAAACAGTCTTCTTGATTACAATATGTCATTAAAATTCACATTGGAGAATCTTGAAATTCAATGTGGCTCCGATATTTGACGTCACTAAGTGAGTCATTGTGGTTAATGCTATATAACCGACAGCTCCAAAGTGAACTTATCATATTTTCTATCATTCAGGAACGCACCTAATTTTCTGTTTGTTTCTACGCGCTCTGATGAATTTATAAGTTTTCAAAATTATTCGAGCAACAGAAGGATGTTTTGAGTATATGAGAATACAGAAGTGAAGCAGGAGAATCTCGTTGAAACGTTAGTGCAAATAGAAGCCGTACAAAAAGGTATATATACTGAAACAAATTGAGTTTTCCAGTTCCGTGATCTTCTATATGTAGGCTGCACACGAGTAGCTTCCGAATTACAATGAGAGAAGGAATGTGCAGGTTTTGTTCTCTTATTTATTCTTCTACTGCAATATAAATGATATACTACTGAGACGGGTGATCGAGTGGCTAGCATAATGAATCGTCAATTACCACGGTGATTTATACTGAAAGTATACTACTGAGACGAGTGGTCGAGTGGCTAGCATAATGAATCGTCAATTGCCACGGTGGACTATCATGAAAGTATACTACTTAGACGAGTGGTTGAGTGGTTAGCTCAATAAATCGTCAATTAGGAGACCAATGTTCGATTCCCGCCATGTACGATCATCCTGACAGTGTTTTTAATGGTTTCTTTCTGTTTTTCAGGGCGATATCAGAACTTGAACAACCGAATTCCCAAATTATTCTCACTATTCAAAAACAACTGATAAAATAATATTTTATCTCATCATCCCATATATCATTCACCGACGCCAATATATCTAGTCAAGAGTACATTTTTCCCTTGAAGCAAATATAAAGAACAAAACCACTCATGCCAAGTCGTGAGTTATCATTTTAACTGGGCAACTGAGAGAAGGGAGGTGAGGGAATTTAATTGGGGAGCAATGGTTTTATGTCAAGTTCTGAAAGTTATAATGAACTAGTTATCACACATTCGAATAGTGAGAAGTTATAAGAAGACTGGTCGTATGCTCATCATAACAAAAGGTACTATATTATCTACGTTCTTGTATCATCAGTAGGCCTATCGGGTCACAGTCTAATGTATTCGCGATTAAAAGAAAAGTGGCTGACATCTGGTGACGTTTTAGTGAACTGGGTGGAGGCAGATACTTTTCAAATTATATACGAATTAATTAATGTGTAATTACAATATCAAATACAGAATTAAAATTACTAAAATGATCAATTATTATTATTACAATATAAATTACAATTATAATGTGTGTAAGCATACATCAACATGACATCTAGGCCTAACTGCCTCCGGACGGCCATTCGCCTACTTCGGCAGTGCTGCTGCCTGGTTAGCTTTTAATCACTAATTGGGTTAGAGATGAAATAACTTTCCTCCGATTGAATTCAGATTTCACCTAATATTTTTCAGTCAAATTATACAGAAAAACAAAGAAGTGTGTAATTTTACATTCCTCATGAACATTATAATTGACCATCGTAGATGGGCGTGACTTATACGTAGCTTTAGATACCTTGATTGGTTATTTTCCTATTTCTCCTGCTTCACTGTCCACTTGATTGGTTTTCATATTTTGTGACATCACGAGGGCGGACGATCTACAATGGTCAATTGGAGTATATCTTCAAGTGTTTCCGGATAATCAGATACTTTTATTCACACATGAGTTACTCTCTATGCGGATTTCTTGTTGTAAAACGTAATGTGATGTAAAAAGTGTATGTAAATTGTGTTGATTGATTGATTATCATTTGCGCAACGACCCTACTGACAGCTAGGTTATACGGGGGTGAAATGAATGGAATGAAAGAATTAAATGATTTGGAAATGAAATTAATTGAAATGTAGAATTTGAAGTTTTTTTAAAGTTCCTGGCATACTTCATGTATGTACTTTTCTCGCCCTATCTCTCTCTCTCTCTCTCTCACTCGTGTACATATGTATTCAACTCTATTCCACCTTTTTAAGCTCCCATATTTCATCACAATGCCTGTCGAATGTGATACATGCAATCTATATGGATGTTTGTGATAATAATTCATGGAGTTATATAGAGTAGATGCGTTGCATGTTGTGAAGTTTTTATACATCGTGTATTGTTAGTGATGTTTTGATCTCCCAACTATAAAGGTGAGCTTTAGGATTGAAATAAATTGTACGATTAGGTTACTCATAAACTGTTGTAGTTTCGTTTCATTATGGCAATGTGCACTTGTGCAGTCATCATTTCAGCTAGAGATAATTTTTGATACCATCCAACTATGGTAATTAATACTATCAAATGTAATCTTCAGTGTGGCAGTAGTAAAGCCGCATTAGGAACTGCATCTTTTGCAAATGAATATCTCAGATGATGATAAATGTTTCATTCCTATAACTCATTTGTTGAACAAAATTTGAATACTAAGGGATGATAAGGGTCTCATCATCGTACGCCACCTCCTTGAATATGACAAATGTTGAAATATTTCCTTGACAATCGTTCATCTTATTCCTCTGATGAATCATCAAAGGAACTATCCTTCGATTTCCATCCTTCCGATGGAAATGTGATCCGAAAAATATATTTTCACCGTGGAAAATATCATATCAAAAAATTTGGTGGAAGTGCCATTCAGATGTCCAACCTGGCCCTTCCACTGATATATGAAAAAAAAAATCTGTTAAGAGAGGAAATATTGCATGTGACACCCACGTGTTGGATTGGGGGGAGATTCGATTTCTTAACGACTAAAACCTCTCCTCCTTTTTTGGATGACACAGACAGCTTGGTCATTTCATTACCCTTCTCTCTATTCGTCTAATTTTTTTTTTATTTTTTTTTCACTTTTCTCGGGTTTTTATTATGAAATCGAAGGGTTCATGATACATAAATTCAGCATGGAACATTCATCTGGTAAAATAATCCATTCTATAATCTCATAAAATTAATAGCAAATGAATGTTAAATGAATTGTAATTGAACTAAAAGTAATACAGGAAACAGAATTGATGGTGATGATTTGGAACACACGAGGAAATAGAACATTTTGACCCAAGGAGCAATACGGATATCAATGAATGCAAACTCATCAGTGAGTGAATCAAACTTCGAGATGTTTGATGATTCGTATATGATCAGTGAGTTGAATAAGAGATCTCTTCTCTCAAAGAAGACAACCACTGCAGTCATGGAAGCCCAGAAAATCCCGTTACATAATTTTGGGTTTCGTTTAGTTCACTTATTTTCACGAGAGATGAAAGTGCGAACCTCCCGTGCACTATTGGTCTGCCATAAGGGAACGGTCGATCGAAACCTTCATCTCTACTGTATGTGTACACAAAAATCATTGATTTCAATCCAAAAAAAAAAAACATCAAGCAATTATCCTCAAGCCCATGTAGCGTAATTGTTCATGTAAATTACACGTCTACGTACAGTGATCATTTATACGCGTACTTGGATAACAAACGTCTGAGATACGGACCACCTCAATTACATATAACAACCCTCCTTACATCTTATCGGTGAATCAGCATTATACATTTATTTATTACCAAACCCCCACAGAGCCTGTCTCGAATAAATACAAACTCCTTGATTTAGATGTATGTACGAGGCTATATACACATATTCATATATCACGGATTATAATCTTTACTTGCTTTCATGAAAGATGGAGTGGCGAGCCAACCGCGGGCAAGTAGTGTGGAGTAGAGGGGATGCCGATCGTTAATTCCATCTCTCGTAAATACAAGTATTTGTAATTTATAGTATGTATTCGTAACCAAAGAAGAGGTGATGTCTACCAACATAACGAATACAAATATAACCTTATATTTTTATGACTGTCGTATTTCAAGGGTTTATATATTTATATAGACAAATATAGACTACGATCTATGATCTGGAATAGATTGAACCACATAGTTTGTGAAACAATTGAAGTTAACAATAGGTGAATCAAGTAGGCAGTGAGTTTGCACATCCAAAATTAAGTTGTGTACATCTTCAACATACTTCACAGTAAATTCTAATATAATCTCGCTCATCCCAGATTTCAGATGCAGCGTTTCCCTAGTATTTCATACGACTGGATATCATGATCAAAGTTATAATCATCAGAACTTATCGGCAGAAAGTTGATATTTTGCTAATTCGGCTCAAATGTGCTCTCTAAGCCGTCCTCTCTGAATGTCACGTGTTATTTCAAGTAATAAGAAGAGAACGTGAATATGTCGCTAGAGAGAGAGAAAGAGAGAGAGAGAAAGAGAGAGAAAGGGAAAGGGAAGAGAGAGAGAGAGAGAGAGAGAGAGACAGACAGATAAAGAGAGGAAGAGAGAGAGAGAGAGAGAGAAAGAGAAAAAGATAGAGGAAGAGAGAGAGAGAGAGAGATAAAGAGAGAAAGAGAGAGAGAGAGAAAGAGAAAGAGGAAGATAGAGAGAAAGAGAGAGAGAGAGAGAAAGAGAAAGAGAGAGAGAGAGAGAGAGATAAAGAGAGAAAGAGAGAGAGAGAGAAAGAGAAAGAGGAAGATAGAGAGAAAGAGAAAGAGAGAGAGAAAGAGAAAGAGGAAGAGAGAGAGAAAGAGAGAGAGAGAGAGAGAGAGAGAGAGAGTGAAAGAGAAAGAGAGATAGAGATAGAACGGGTGGGATATAGGATTAGTAAAGGGTTTATGGGTAGGATATCAAGGAGGATTACAGTTTATATGCTCGTATACCGTCGTTTTCCTTTGTGACGTTTTTTATACACGGTATTATTATGAATTCAGTATTTCTGAATGTGGAGGGTTACTAAAGATGTTCTAGAATACAAGATTATATTCTCCGATGATATCAAAATTCAATCGCTTGTTTCCGAGTATAACACACTCTTTTGCAAGTTGATATTCTTCGTATCGCGATTTTTCCATGGTGAGTTATTAACTATCGATGATGAAAAGATGTTTGATTATATATATATATATATATATATATATATATATATATATATATATATATATATATATATATATATACATATATATATATATATATATATATATATATATATATATATATATATATATATATATATATATATATATATAGAGATATATGAATATATATATATATATATTTATATAGATATATGAATATATATATACATATATATATATATATATATATATATATATATATATATATATATATATATATATATATATAGAGAGAGAGAGAGAGAGAGATATATGAATACATATATATATATATATATATATATATATATATATATATATATATATTTATATAGATATATGAATATATATATTTATATATATATATATATATATATATATATATATATATATATATATATATATATATATATATATATATATATATATATATATATATATATATATATATGATCAAATGTGAACATATGAACATACTTCCATTATTATCAGTTAATTATTCATCATGTAAAAAAGTGTAAAATATTTTCCAATTGAAGGCGAACATTCAACGAAGACTTCAGGTTCAGTTCTTGGAGCTAATCATCAGTCTTCCGCTCTTTTCACAATCTGTAAGACTGGAAAACGGAATAATAATCAAGTTTCAACATCCGAGTCACACCTTCCATCCAATCACGATAACGATGTGTAAATATGACGTCATCCAATGACGTCATCGTACGTCATTCAATGAGATGTTTGATGTATGAAGATGTCATATGAACATGATTCAAAGTGTCGAGATTTTCACTCGTCTTGATCTCTTTTCACAAACAAGTTAGTTTGACGATGACACGTCCTGCACTCTCATCTTTCCAAGTTTGAATTAATATTTCAGAAAGGAATTCTCGTCACACCGTAACATTTCCATCGTCGACTTGACGTGGACTTCTGAGGCAGTGAAACTCTGCTCGGAAATATTTGAGTGAAAACATTTCATAATATTCGGAGAGGTATCTTGTACATTGCTGGCAATCCGTAACAAATATTCACAACCTCACACCCTTTAAAGCAACATCGTCTTTCATAATTTTTTGTCTCAAATATTCCATAGTGGAATTGTCAGTATTTTTTTTTGGTCACATACACTGATACAGATTGAAACACACAATTACAACAAGAAAATATCCACAAAGCCTTTAAAAAAAGCCTAACTGTGGGCTAAAATAGTGAATCATGAGTTCAATTCAAATTCGGACGTATTTCTCAAACATTAAAAGTAATAAAGAACCGGTAGTTGAAGTTGAAAAAAAAAATAATAAAATATAAAATGATAATAATGAAAATAATAAAAAGAAAGTAATGATGATAATAATAATGATGACAATATTTATTTTCGTCCAGAAGTGATCATATACATGATATTGGATAGATTATATACAATGAGTTAAAAATACATAATATACGAAAATAAACAGCAAATACAAAAATGGAAAAAACTTGTTGAAACAAATTCCATAAACTCCACACATTTTTTAGTCTGTTCCATTTGCGAGGATGATGAATAATAATTGTTCATTGAATAAAAACACTCATTCAATATATATGCCTTATGGGTATTTCTAGAATTATTTATCTCCCTGGTTTTAATATTCAATGGTGAAACATTATTATTATATTATAAAATCGACAGCAGTTATGATGATTATTATATCACTTGATTTTTTTTTGTATGTTCCATATTGTAAAAAGCATGTCTCTCTGTACATCCTATCGAAATATGGAATTTGCATTTAATGTGGCTCTGAATAACATGATGAACTAAGTTCTTTTCCGTTGTGAAGTAAGAAATAGTTTGCAAATATATCTGGATTTCATATCAAATGTGAAATTTCAATTTTTAAAGAGCTTCAATGAAACTGTGCTTGGAAAGTACTGGAATATCATCATGTTAATTCGATTTTGATTCACATATTGATATTTACATACTCACATATTCATTTATTCATTTTTCAGCTTGAACTGCTTATGATACTAAAAATCCTTCTTGCGATACCTTTTTCCATAGAAAAATTCACGTCGTCATATGCTAAATTACTATAAGGCTCAGTGTATATAAAAAAGCTTTCTTGTCCCATTTCTTATTCAGCCAACACGCGCTCCGAATGGCGAGGAAAGAAAGAACCGGTGCTGTTGTAATGGAGAGTTTGTACAACACTTTTCTGTATGTAAATCGATAAAACCAAGGAAAGACATTCTGGAGATTAAACTCTTAATCCCCACACTGCAACATCGTGTCTGGTCTGGGAGATATGAGTAGGGTTATAAGAATATAGCATTCATTTTCAGGTGTGTTGTCTTATATTTATGTAAAATATAGCATTTTGTAGAAAAATATTGAAAACAGGAATTGCAAACTCTAGATCAACAACTATGGAATTATCAATGAAAATCACACATTCTTCTGGAATTTTCAGTCTTGAGGCAGTAAGTTCTTCGAATACCACTTGTTTTTTGATAAATATTGAGAGAAAATGGTAACAATTTTTTTTTTTCAACTTGACATTCTGTTCATTAATTGCTACAATTAATTCATTATTTGAACACACTTTTCAAAAATACTATTTTATTCGATCCAGTTCAAAATCTTCAAAATCGTACAATTTTTCACGAAATAGCTCAGACATTCAAAGTGAGAAATAATGAATTAAAATATGATGTTGAATGAATTGGAATACATTTAAGTACAAAGAATATCAAAAATATATATCCTCGTAAAATATTCGGATTTAACAGTCTACTTCATTTTGCTAAATTCCTACATCTCTATACACAAGAGTACTATGTACAGTCGTTGATCTACTTTTATTTATACGCATTTCTCATCTGGATGACTGAATTTCTAGTCATAACAAGAGAGAGAGATAGAGAGATAGAGAGACAGAGAGAGAAAGGAAAAAAAGAAGAAAGAAAAAATTACTAAGACAAGTGGTCGAGTGGTTATCACACTGAACTTTCATTCAGGAGACCGGGATTTGATTCCCGCCATGGTCGAACATCCTGACAGGGGTTTTTCGTGGTTTCCCTCTGTCGTTCAGGTTCATACTGGGATGGTTCCTTAACAACAGGCAACGACCGACTCCTTCCCACTATCCAAAAACTCCTAATGAAATAACCTGTCATCTCATCATTCCATAGTCTCATATATCATTCACCGACGCCGATAGATCGCAGTCATCAGTAGAGTACGTCGTTAAACCCAATATGGATGAATGAGAAAAAAGTGAGTGTCAGAATTAGATAGATCTGGACCCTTAGGCTGCGACTGCCACCTGAAATACCATCCGAAGGAAAATGTGTTTGTACCTCCCGTAATTTCAATAACTCATACTGTTCAAAAGTCATCACCAATAATTGATATTTCGCTGAATCGATTATCATGGACTTCCAGTCCGATTGATAGAAAGTTTCCGTCCCGGTTTTTTCCGTACCGGGAAGTCACGTGAATTATAATCAGAGACTTTACGAAACGTTTCTCAATCCACTCGAAATACCGGGATGTAAAAAACATGCAACGTGTTATTGTAAACTAGGAAAACGCCTGATTTGCGTTGTGAGATGAGCTTTGAAGTATGGAAATCTAGAATGAAAAATATTCTGTCAGCTCAATCTACATTTACGGACCTTGGATTACTTCAGACGTTCAAAAACCTTACCTGCAACTTGTTTATATTTATAGTAACCTGCAACCTGTCGCATATACACTTTGCAAAACCCAATTGATCCAATTATTCAATAAAATATACACTGTTATTGCTTTTTCTTTGTTATTTCTGATCCGATTGTTGTAAAAATATCTGAAAAGGTGTATAATAACGTTGTTCATATTCGGTGAAAATTTGAGAGCTTTCAAATAATTCTTTCTTTTCAAGCATTTTTCCTCCGGGTTGTTCTTACGAGGATTTTTCAAACCTCGCGATTTTTTTTAGGAAAAACAGTCTGACCGATTTCTCTGAAAAACAATCCCAGCCTATTCTGGTATGACATAAAAATGTGGAAAAATTTTCGAGTATGACACGTATGCCACGTACAAAAAAAAACAATTCTATTTTTTTCGGTATGTGAAATGGAATTTTCGATAAGCTCATACAATTAGAGACTTTACGGAATGTTTCTCAATTCACTCGAAATAACGGGATGGAAAAACATGCAACGTGTTATTGTAAATCAAGCTTCAGCCCGAAGTTTGTCCAAGGGAGGTTGTGAATGGTGGAAACAAACCAATATAGCCATACCCTAAAATAAGCCATATTCATTTCATAGAATAACTGACAGGTCGAAAGCCGGGATTAGTGGAGTGCGTAATAAAATATTGACGCTTTAAAGTGACGTCACTAATGACGCGGCTTACAAGCCAAGCTGATGGACCAAGCGGTGTACATTTTTATGCGTATGATAATCCGTCAAAAAGAGAGGGTAATTAATGGCATGTCAAGGCATTGTAGAACAACCATCAGAATGTTGAACGAGCATGTATATACATCATGATGTATTCATTTCATAATGCACAAGAACTTGAATACACCCTTTATTCGTGATAACACAGAACTTTGTGTTCAACTGTGAATACGTTTTTGTATGTAGGAACATATTTCGTTGATAGTTGATTCCATTGTTATATTCAATAGCAAACAAACAATTCAAAAACGCAGATGTTCGGAAGATGAATCATATTACTCTCCGGAAAAGTATTAGAATTTGTACTGTTGTATAGGTATTGTATGTATAACGACCCCACAAGCAGCTAGATTATGTGAGGTTACGAATGAGTGGGTGAAATATGAATGCTCTCTGAGAAAAATGTATAATGCGGAAATATAAACCATGCGCATCTAACCTCACTTAACTTGGTTTCTAGCAAAATAAGCTGGTTGAAAGACAGAAGAGTGGAATTTTTCATTCATCTATATGAATCGTGAAGTTAATTGTGACTTGGATGTTTGTTTTTCTATCTCATCGGAACTTGATAAAAAAATCATTTTCAACTCAATTTCAACCCCAAAAAATCGTTTGAAAGAGCCACAACAAGGGCGGTATATTACAACCCCATTTTGATTATCGGATATGTGCCTGAAAAAAATCTCAATATATATTCTCTCAATGACAGCTGATAGATCCAAGTGTAGTTATTGTATTCTTCTTTATTCTTCACGAAATTATCATTTTGCCACCCTCAGTAGCTCGGTCAACTGAGGCACCGCTTCAGAAACTGGTCACCAATTGGGCTTGGATTCGAGCCCCGCATAAGGCATGGGTTTTTGTGAACGTTCTTTCACTAATCATCACTTCGTAGTTTCATAATCGCTTGCTCATTCGTACCCTCGTATAAACTAGCTGTTGGTGGGGTCGTTAAGCAAACAATAATCAGTCAATCAATCACAATTTCAAAACTTCAGTTGAAACAGATTAAAGCTTATTTCGTATTCGAATTATGATGGAAAATATTGTCTATATCAAGGTTTTTGAGACAATGCTTCTTGGAGCTTGCAACAAATATTTTCTCGCATCGATAAATTTCTATAGCTATAGCTTTGTGAAGAATATACGGTATTGTCAATGTTCCACTCGCCTTCCGAATACGAATCTGAAGGTGAAGCTTTTATATCTCTTTTATCGATTTCAGACAAACGTATTGAATATTTACATCTTGTAGAACTCAAGTATATCCGATCTCTTTGACGTATACTCATTAGACAGCCGATCTTTTGACAGATCAATTAAATAATTATTCATGAAATTATTCTCATCTTTGATTAATGTGATTGACAATAATTGAATAAAAAAAAATATAATCAAATCATATGGATGGTCAAAGGTAATATGAAAGACCATATAGAATACAAAAAATATCGAAATTACAGAAAGAAATACAAACAAAACTAAATGAATGGTAGTTTTTTTATATAAATACCTAGCCACTAATAAGTCAAATATTAAAATTGAAAAGCAGATGATAGAATAGTCAGATTTAAAATTGAGAGTATAACGTCAGTTGGTCAATAGTCGCAATTTGAAGTTGAGGGTTAAAATTTAAAATGAAGTTTATATATGTTAATCACTTCAAATTCACGCAGGTTAATATGTTCACAGCATGTATAAGCCTGTATGCATGTGTTTGTAGCATGTATTAAACTCTTCAATACCTACTCTATGATTCATTTTTTGTTCGGAAAATCTTTAAAGTATTCTTATACTTCTCAAGTCTAGTGACACATTCAATACATTCTGGTAGTTGATTGTATATCAACACCCCCCCCCCCAACATTCATGTCTTGCTTAAGATTTACCGCATTTGCGTTACCAATCGACCTCTTTGCCTAGTATCATAACTTCATATATCGGAATTTGTGAGGTGTAAGTGTTTTCTCGTGTATACCAATAGTTCACATATCTACAGACCAGGTTGGGTATTATATTTCAATGACCATTATTCTCTTTGAAATGAGAGATCGTTTTGTTTGACCACAAAGTCAGAGATATTCATGAACCAACACAATATACCTATA
This sequence comes from Brachyptera risi, assembly GCA_964007535.1. Lineage (NCBI taxonomy): Eukaryota > Metazoa > Arthropoda > Insecta > Plecoptera > Taeniopterygidae > Brachyptera > Brachyptera risi. The sequence goes on from OZ023332.1 coordinate 40,810,023, forward strand.
AGCAGAGTTCACAAGTATTCAACTATTCATATTGTCCGTCTTGTATTTAAATATTCCGATGGATTTCTAACAAGATCAAATCTGCATGAGTATATACCTATCATGACTATCAATATATTATCATCGTAGGATGGAAGGTTAGGGAAGAACTTTGTAACTTATAAGCTAATTGACGACTCGAAATAGGCGTGGCTTCACCAGTGGGACAGTTGGATCTATATCATTTGTGGACCTTCACGGGTCTGACTATAGATTAGAACTTGCCATATCAACCCACAATGATACCTATTTTCTTCAATATTAAGAAAAAAACATTTTGAATATTATCACCATATTGAGAAACTTTTGATTCAGAATCGGTTCATAATGAAAAGTTTTTTTTCAAGTTTTTTCAAGTTTTTTCAAGTTTTTTGTATACAAAAAACCGAACAAGTTTTTATTAAATAATGCATGATGGTAATTATAGATAATCATACAGAACAGCATATAGAATGAGACAGCTTTTTTTCTGATTATCTATACTAGGAAAACGCGGGATGCGCGTTGTTAGACGAGCTAAGGGGTATAGAAATCTAGAATGAAAAATAATTTGTCAACCCAATCTACATCTACAGACCTTGGATCACTCCAAACGTTCAAAAACCTTACGAGAATCAGTTATGTCACGGCCTTCCTCTTCATTCATTTCAATCGTTTTGAATCAATTGGCGACACTTGTTGCTATAGATTTAATTGGTTCCCGTAATAGCCTAAATTGATGGGAAAATGCTTTATAAATGCATTTTCTTCGTTATTTCTCATCCGATTGATGCGAAAAATCTCTCAAAATGTGCTTAATAGTTTCCTTTATATTCGACGAAAATTTGAGAGGTCTCGAAAAATTTTGATTTTTCAAGTATTTTCCTCCGGGTTATTCTAATGGGGATTTTTGAAATTTCTAAAATTCATAAAAAAAAAGTTACCACCCGATAATGCCACAAAACTATACAGATCTAAGTTAGATGAGGAACCATGACGAAAAAAAGTTTGAAGTTGATAGCTGTAGCCGTTTGACCTGTGGAGAACCGACAAAAAAACATAAAAAAAAAAAAACATAAAAACGAACACCAATTTTTTTCAGTATGTCAAATTGAATCCTCGCTAAAGCTCGTCTAATAAAGATGAGATGAAATGAATAAAACCAACATTGAGATAAAGTTATGCAATATTAGTTACTAGGAAAACGCGGGATGCGCGTTGTTAGACGAGCTTAGGGGTATAGAAATCTAGAATGAAAAATAATTTGTCAACCCAATCTACATCTACAGACCTTGGATCACTCCAAACGTTCAAAAACCTTACGAGAATCAGTTATGTCACGGCCTTCCTCTTCATTCATTTCAATCGTTTTGAATTAATTGGTGACACTTGTTGCTATAGATTTAATTGGTTCCCGTAATAGCCTAAATTGATGGGAAAATGCTTTATAAATGCGTTTTCTTCGTTATTTCTCATCCGATTGATGCGAAAAATCTCTCAAAATGTGCTTAATAGTTTCCTTTATATTCGGCGAAAATTTGAGAGGTCTTGAAAAATTTTGATTTTTCAAGTATTTTCCTCCGGGTTATTCTAATGAGGATTTTTGAAATTTCTAAAATTCATAAAAAAAAAAGTTACCACCCGATAATGCCACAAAACTATACAGATCTAAGTTAGATGAGGAACCATGACGAAAAAAAGTTTGAAGTTGATAGCTGTAGCCGTTTGACCTGTGGAGAACCGACAAAAAAACATAAAAACAAAAAAAAAAAAAAAACAAAAAAAAAAACATAAAAACGAACACCAATTTTTTTCAGTATGTCAAATTGAATCCTCGCTAAAGCTCGTCTAATTACAAGCGAAAGGAATTTATATTAGACTATTGGGAATAAGATGTCCATCGTAGAAAAAACTCTCAAAAATGAAAAAATCAGAAATCTGTAAACCCATTTATAATGGAGAGTGTAGAAGTCATCGAACACATCTATATTCGAAAATTAAAAATTATAGAAGATACAAAAAACAGCACATGGAATCATGAAGTTTTTTTCTGTCAATAAGCTACACAGAGAGGAAAATAAAATGAACAAAAAGACGAATGAAAATAAAAAGGATTATCGATTATCACAAGCGAGAGGAATTTATATTATTATAGAGATAGAATCCATCGAATGAAAACACTAAAATATCAGAAATATGTGAGCCCAATCATGGTGGAAATAAGCGAACATTTTTATATTGAAACACAATTATATAACCGGAATAATAAAAAAAACATGAAATGAGACAGCTTTTAGCTGACTGTCTATACAGAGATGAAAATAAAATGAACAAAAGCAGAGTTAAAAAATAACGACCAGGATTATCAGTTACTACAAGCGAGATGAAATTATATTAAATATTATGAAAATAAAATTCATTCAACAAAAAACACTCCATATTACGACTGATAATTCTTTTGACTAATCCAACTTGCATATTGTAATGATTTTCATACGAACATTTCCATCAAATGACGTATAATAAATATTCTGAAAACATTGAACTAAAAGATAACCATTTTAATCTCGAGTCTGTGTCTCCTGTCTCCCTCGGGCATATAAAGTTCTCATCAGGGTGATTCTACATATATATTTATTTATATTGGGTTCAACGACGCACTGTAATGAAGACTAAGATATATTAGCGTCAGATAGATGATTGATATGATGATGGGATGATGAGATGAAGATTTTCATGGGTAATGGGAAGGATAGTGGAAAGGAAGCGATCGTGGCCTATATTGTGGGAAACCATCCTGGCATTAGCCTAGACTACAGAGAGAATTCATTTATAATTGAGCATAAAATTCGAATCGTGTAACACACAAAATCAATGAATACATCATCCATTGTAGACAACATTTATCGAGAATTTTGACTCAAATTTCATTGAAACATAGGTTTGGGAAAGATCGCTTGTATGTAACAACAACACTCGGTATTTTTACCATCGATTTTCATCTCACAGCGTACCTTTAAATACGAATAACACACATATGTCCATCATAGATCGACATTGATGATGATTATTGTTTGCTGAACGACCCCACCAACAGCTCGGCTATACGGGGGTACGAATGAGCAGATTATTATAAAATTATGACATGCTGATAAGTGAGATGACGTTTACAAAAATGCATGCTTTATACGGGACTCCAACCCAACGGTAACTGAAGCAGTGCCTCAGCTGACCGAGCTACCGAGGGTGGCTTAGATCGACATTATGTCCGAGGATATTTCTTTGCATGGTATATAGCAGTTCCACTACAATATGTCAATCCTGAAAGTTGCGATCGTTCATATGTTATATTGACACTGAAAATGTTCACTGTGAAGTCTGGCTCATGGGGGACATATCCACAGCGATATGTCCCCCATGAGCCAGACTAATGAAGTCATTGATTTTCATTTAAAACCTCACCATATATGTATACACATTATAATACATTCCGTATACGCCTCCCCTATTATCAAGTGAAGCCATATCATCAACAAGAGATAATGGTGGAGCATATATAGCACGTAGGGAATGAGTATACGAGGCCGCGAGCTAAATGGAACGCTGTTGCTTGAGTGCTCCTATAAATACGTGCTAATTGGACATCCGATCTTTATTCTTTATAGCCATTCACAAAATATCACCGCCCATCTTAGAGTTTTAGACGAAACAAAATAATAATAGCTATTGGAAAGAGCAACAAAGATATAAGTGAGATGTGAAGGTGGGATGGTTAAAGGATTGGTATCCATGGTGATTAGCTGTGAAAAAACGAAACAGCTAAGAAGAAGAAAAGCATTCATTCATGATGGGTGTTTTCATCTTGACTATAAATTACCTTGAAAGTGGAATTTATTCATTCATATTTGGTTTTAACGACGTATTGTAATGATGACTACGATTTATTGGAGTAGATGAATGATATATGAGATGATGAGGTGATGAGTTGAAATGTTCCATGGGTGGGGTCAAGTCGAGCGCCCCGGTAGCTAAAATCTCGATTGCCGCAAAAAAATTTGTGAAAATCTTGATTTGAAAAAAAAAAGTTTTGATTTCTCAAAAGTAAAATCGATAGTTTCAGACAAAGGCATGTAGCACAACGTTGAAGTGATTTTTTTTAATTATGGGGAAGCAAAATCTGAAATCTAATCGATGCACATCTATGCCAAGTCACCTGCAACCAGAGATATGAGCGCAAGTTCGAACCTCGAAAAATGTTGAAATCGGACAAAAATAGTGCGGTCACCGTGACTTGGCGCACGCGAGTGGAGACTCGGCCGGTAGCTGAAATCTCGATTGCCGCAATAAAAGTTTGTAAAAATCTTGATTTAAAAAAAAAAAATTGATTTCTCGAAAGTAAAATCGATAGTTTCAGACCGAGGGATGTGCCACAACGTTGAAGTGTTGTTTTCAGATTATGAGAGATCAATATCTAAAATCTCATCGGGCCAAATGATGATCGGTCTGCTGGAACTCGAATTAGAGGGATGCGAGATAGAATCTAGAAAAATGTAAGAATCGGACAAAAATAGCCCGGTCGCAGGGACTTGGCCCACGCCGCGAGTGGCTACTCGCGCGGTAGCTAAAATCTCAATTGTCGCAAAAAGTTTGTATTAAAAATCTTGGTTTGAATTTTTTTTTCGATTTCTCAAAAGTGAAATCAATAGTTTAGACGAAGGCATGTAGCACAACGTTAAAATGATGTTTTTCGATCATGGGAGATCAATATCTAAAATCTCATCGGGCCAAATGATGATCGGTTCGCTGGAACTCGAATTAGAGGGATGCGAGATTGAATCTCGAAAAATGTTGAAAATGGACAAAAATAGCCCGGTCGCGGGGACTTGCCGCACGCGAGTGACTACTCGGCCGGTAGCTTAAATCTCAATTGCCGCAAAAAAGTTTGTAAAAATCTTGATTTTAATTTTTTTTTTTGATTCCTCAAAAGTGAAATGTATAGTTTCAGACGAAGGCGTGTAGCACAACGTTGAAGTGATGTTTTTCGATCATGGGAGATCAATATCTAAAATCTCATCGGGCCAAATGATGATCGGTTTGCTGGAACTCGAATTAGAGGATGCGAGATCGAATCTCGAAAAATGTAAAAATCGAACAAAAAAAGCCCGGTCGCGGGGACTTGCCGCACGCAAGTGGCTACTCGGCGGGTAACTGAAATTTCAATTGCCGCAAGAAAGTTTGTGAAAATCTTGATTTGAAAAAAAAAAATTTGATTTATCAAAAGTGAAATCGATAGTTGCAGACCGAGGCATGTGCCACAACGTTGAAGTGATGTTTTTCGATCATGAGAGATTACTATCTGAAATCTTATCGGGCCAAATGATGATCGGTCCGCTGGAACTTGAATTAGAGGGATGCGAGATCGAATCTCGAAAAATGTAAGAATCGAACAAAAATAGCCCGGTCGCGCGGACTTGCCGGACGCGAGTGGCTACTCGGCCGGAAGCTAAAATCTCGATTGCCGCAAACAAGTTTGTACAAATCTCGATTTAAAAAAATATATATATATTTCTTTGAAGTGAAATCGATAGTCTCGATTTGAATTTTTTTTTCTTGATTTCTCAAGAGTGAAATTGATAGTTTCAGACGAAGGCATGTAGCACAACGTTGAAGTGATGTTTTTTGATCATCGAACATCAATATCTAAAATCTCATCGAACAAAATGATGATCGGTTCTCTGGAACTTGAATTGGAGGGATGCGAGATCGCATCCACTCCACTCGGCCCACGTCTCAGTCATTTGGAATTATAACTGCAGAAAGTGAGAATTAATAGTGGAATTATGGTCATGAAATCAGGATCTTGAGTTGTAATTATAGAAGTGATGATGATGAATGCGATAGATGAATTGGAATTGAATTGAAAGTTGAAAGTTCAAATTCGAATTTTGTATTTGGAAAGCGTTGAGGTAAGATTCTGGCGAATATAAAAAGGTTTGAGTAAGTTCGTAAAGACTATTTCTTGAATGTTATATTTGGATATATTGTATGATTCTATGAAATGTATGAAATATGTGAGAATGGCCACTCTTACTCTAAGAAGTTCTATAGAGAGTAAGTATATTTCAAGTAAGCTTTCTGAACATCTAGAAGTACAGCTGTGACTTTCAATAGCGCAATGCAAACTATATTGATGTATCCAACGAGAGAAAACGGTCGTTTACCAACATAACAAAAACAAATACAGTAGAACCTCTTTATAGTAAGTTTAACGTTGGTACATTTTTCACCTTGGTAAGTTTTTTTTTTGATTCCATTTATATTCTACGACATCTTGAATAGTTTCTTCAGTAAGTTTTACACTTGAGTCAGTTTTTTCTGTCTGATTCCTGAAAAACGTACTAAAGAGGTTCCAATTTATTATCGATATATTTATATAGCTGAGGTACTTTTTGAGTATAATTTTTCGGCATGAGATTTACGATACCAAACGAAACTATACGTATCTCAGAATCGTTTATTCCATGATGTTGCGGAAAGATTGTTGGACGAGCTTTAGCGAGGATTCAATTTGACATAGTGAAAAAAATTGGTGTTCGTTTTTATGTTTTTTTAATGTTTTTTTTGTCGGTTCTACACAGGTCAAACGGCCACAGCTATCAACATCAACCTGTTTTTCATCATGCTTTCTCATCCAACTCAGATCTGTATAGTTTTGTGGCATTATCGGGTAGTAATCTTTCCTTTTATGAATTTTAGAAATTTCAAAAATACTCATTAGAATAACACAGTGGAAAAAAAATATTTTCATTCTCTAAAAAAAATTAAATTCGACGTGAAGTTGAATCACATCTTGATACACATTTCTGGAATTTTTCAGCTTGATCGAGTCAGCCATTTTGAAGAAAAAAACATAAAATGTGCTAAATTGGTATCACTCGGATTAGTTTTTCACCCATTTATAACTCAAATGTCACCCAATTGGCGAATGCAGGCAGAAGATTGACAAAAAAAGACATACTATTACTATTCGCTCGTCTAACAACGCATATATGGCGTTTTCCTACTATATTTACCATGATGGTTATAATCATCCAGTAGATGACGAGCTTCGTCTAAAGTGAACACGAGAGAATATCGTTCCAAACACGCCAGAGGTTTTAGTGACAAAGGAAATAACTGTTGAGTAGTCGAATAATTAACTTCATCCACAAGATAATGCATTATATGAACAAATAAACCACGATAACCACGCTGTCGGTGTCACCAGTTATAATATGGAAACTGTATTGATACAAATATATAAATTGCTCATAGGTATATATTACCTCACCGAGATATTCCAAACCTGCGACCGATAGCGATATATGCTCGTTTCAATCTCGACGGCCATATTGAACATTTGTAATTTAATCTAAGCAATGCATTCTATATCACCTTACCGAGATACGATACTCCTGCAGCCGATAGCGACATATGCTCGTTTCAATCTCGACGGCCATATTGAACATTTGTAATTTAATCTAAGCAATGCATTCTATATTACCTTACCGAGATACGATACTCCTGCAGCCGATAGCGACATATGCTCGTTTCAATCTCGACGGCAATATTGGACATTTACAAATAGAATCAAAGCAAAGCAATCTATATCATCACCAATATATGTAGAATATGAAGGAAACTTCCCGGTTTGCAAAGCGCGGTGTGACGCTACTGCCGAGACACAAATATGTACGCCTTCTTAACGTTGAGTAACGTATCTCGGAAATATATATCTATGAACTGCTACTGTAGATGGAGTGATGAAATGGATCATTATACACACAAAGATGACATGATCATATGACTTGATGAAATAATCGGCGTATTTTCCTAGTCTAGTCCTGAATTAGTTTGAGAATCATTATTCTTGGCAATAAATACCAATAAAAGGAGAAGTTGAAGACAAATATACATTCCATCAATCAAATTATATCTCCATCGATCAAACTATTTAGAACAAGAGTTTAAGAAATAATTTGGACTAAAATTTTTTATCATTGATATTGAAATAGGGAATAGAGAAAAGAGAATAATATAAAAATGTGATATTTGCCACCCGAGTTTTGAAAAATCCAATGCATAAATGAAAGTTTCATCCATTCATTAATGCATTCATTCCGAAATCGTGTCACTGAAATGAAAGTTCATGAATTGAAAGTGAAGTGAATTTTAATCATAAATACATCCTCGTGAATTTTGAGTATACTGTGTGTCTAGCATCGGTTACAGATAGAGACTGCGGCTTAAACGTGTGTCAGTTATATCATGCTTTCTTTTCCAGGCAATGTATTTCCAATGTCTTGTCTCGCCAGATATACACGAGTTCTTCTCGAAGTGAAATAATGGAAAAATGGAAACCAATATTATCATAAATAGAAGACAACAACAAGATTTGAAAATAAAATCGAGAAGAAATTGGAGAAAACGAATGGAGAGAAAATCTCGATTAGAGAAAGATCAAATAGTTTTCTATTCCCGGTGAAAATTGATGGAATTTTCCAAGGTCCCTGAAATGATGTCCTGAGATTATTTATCGGGTAATGATTTACTTGAGAATCATTCATTTCTTCTGGGGTATATTCTTTGTTCATACTTCATTCTTCATTTGTTTTCAACATGTGATACAATCAGTGGAAGTTATAGTAATGTTAATTACCCAATGAGATAAATTATTGTGCTTGGGAATTATTGGATTCGATATGATTAGGTATAAAACTTGAAGTCGACATTGAAAGCATCAGAAAGTATGAGAGTGAGAATCGTGAAGTTGAAAATTAAAAGTTCCGATAATTTCAAATCAATCCAACTGATATGAACATATATAAAACAAAAATACTTCACAAGAAAAGGCTGAGAACTGAAACTGAAACCTGATCCATAATTGAAATTATATAACTATGAACCCTTATATTCTCAAGATTTATTAAATGTGAAATGAGTGAAATTTCACTGAGATTTCAATAATTCCACTGAAAAATGAACGAGGAAGCTATTATCTCATTGCGCAAATTACAACTCACATCTCATGAATTTTGAGAATAAGGGTCCTGAAACTAGAATGACATATTTAAGAGTAGGATCGCCCTTGTGGTACCCCGTCCCAATGACTTCCTCTTCCACTCTCGGCCTTCATTGAGTAACAATAATCATGTATCAACATTCGATGGTGATAGAAAAAATTCACATCATCTCTTGATCTTCGAGAACATGACCAACTGGATAGTGAAGTATAAATCCAACTCGATCGAGAGATAGAAGTACAGTATCGTCCCCTATACACAAACCTCAACCTATTGAACCTCCTAAGTGGCCATTCGTTGAACCGGAAGTAGGTTTCACGTTGGTTTCACTTCAGATTCAAATCTGTACCATCCAACGATCTCACCTTTCATACATAGCCTTAATTGAGGAACAATGATTTTGTATCAAGTTTCGATGTTATTAAAAAAAAAATTGAAATAGTTCAGGATGTTCGTTTTGGTTAGGTTAGTTTGAATAGATTGGAAGTACATAATGCTTCGCGCGCAGCAACAACAACAACAACAACAACAACAACAAAAACAACAACAAAAAAAACAACAAAAAAAAAAAACAACAAAAACAACAAAGACGACGACGACGACGACCACGACGACGACGACGACGACGACGACGACGACGACGACGACGACGACGACGACGACGACGACGACGACGACGACGACGACGACGACGACGACGACGACGACGACAACAACAACAACAACAACAACAACGACGACGACGACGACGACGACGACGACGACAACAACAACAACAACGCCCGCATGTGGTTAGATAGACGGATGATCCGATGAATAGCGGCTGCCTTAACCTCATCATCACTAATGTAAGTATGGTGAGTATATTAAGTAAGGTATGGTTTGTGCGGAACGGATAAGAAAACCATAACTCAACGTTCTTGCTACACGACTATCTAAACAATTCAGAGCTGAGAGTAAAAAGAAACCTAATGGCTACAATAAAACTTTGGCGGAAATACATGCAATGAATTGCTGAAGTGAGACGGAAAACGAAACAAAAAACAGTAATTATAAACAATTAGAGGATATAAAGTTCAACTAATTACATGATATAGCAGTTTTTGTACATTTCATTCAGAACAAGATCCGTTTTAGGGACTTCAGGACATATTTTATCCAAGTCTTGAATCTACCAGCATCATCACTATCAAATGAAGTCGACTCATTCGTAGGAGGCACTGGTTCAGGGAATTGAGTCAAGTCGGATGTGTACCGACTCCCGTATAAGTCATGGGTTTTAGTGAATACCCTTTCATCTTCCATCCTTTCATCGTTTCATCCTCACCCGCTCATTCGTACCCCCATATAATCTGGATATTGACAACGTCGTCGAGCACCGTAACAATCATTGTTTTGTTTCAATAAAACAAAATATCTCTCTATATTGATCACAGCCTTCTGGATTTGATAATACAGTCTCATCTTATTATATGACAGATAAAAAGGCTACAGATAAGCTTCAAGTGATGAAACGTGAAACTTATAAAAAGTTCCAAAATGTGGCACGCACATATTTTGTCAATTATATCCATAAAACTTAATACATTGTTGACAGTTCATTTGTGACCTTTTGTCAACCATATTGACATTTAGATGCGCATTCTGTTGGTACTCTCGGTGTCTTCTTCAGAACTAAATAACTTGCATGAAGAAGGCTGTGATGTCGACATTCAGTGCACAGTTTGTATAGTTCAATAGGGTGTTGGAACGTAACAAACGACAAACAATAGTTACTATGGCAATCGTTACCAGCGAACTGGTGGACTATCAAATATTCTGATTGGTCAATTCCAACTGCTCCACATTGTTGTCTCTCCCTTTCAAAAATGGGTGACGTCACTTGACAGAAGCCTATAGTAAGCCCATACTTGTATTCCAGAAAAAAAATTGTCTACCCACAAAATAATTGTTGAAAGCCACGATAATTACATGATCTCGCTGCAACTTGAACAATTTGAAAGATCCAGTTTGGTTTTTCATCTTGATTTTTGCCCTGGAAAATTATATCACGCAAGAAATACTAATGTGACATTTGGATTGGCCTTTTATATCGTATAGTTATCGTTATTAAAAATTATTAAAATCAAAATATACTACTTTGAAAGATACAATTCCATCTTTTATTTTAAAAGTGGTCACGAAAAACTGTATTAAAAAAGCTTCACACATACAACGTTAGACATTTTGTGTGTGTGTTATAAGGGATCATGTGACCTTATTTCCAAAAAAGACTTCTCTGACTGATTGAAATTATCGATTAAAATGTTTCCGAACATATCTATATCTGTCTACTCATCTCCACAATCTATTTTCTATATGACTTTCACAAAAAGAACCTTTTTTTTTATTCTTTCAAGGTATCATTCGTTCCATTCGATTTATTTTACTGCTATGATTTCTATGACATTTTCTTTTTTTATGCTGGAATCATTTGAGCTGTCATGACTTGAAAAATCTTACGTCTTTCTAGTTTTGTTTCCTCGGGCAATAGGGTTAAAAGGAATTGAAATATGGATTCTTTTTTTGAAAATGAAGAAGACGGATTTGTAAAGAAACTGACGTGGATCAATAAGACGTATTGTTGTATATGTTCAGATTGAATAACGACCTATGTCCAAAATAGGTACACTTGCAGTCACATAAAGTCAAAAAATGATAATTCATGAAAATGTATTCAAGTTATATGCACTGAAACCAGCAGACACTATATTATACGCACTATACATATACCTACTACACGCATAGTCGATTTAAAACTCGGCGTTTGAATAGGTGTAGATTGTATACAAAATTCGATGAAATTATCAGAAAAAAAAAACATTTTATGGGCCTGCAAGTGTACATAAAGTTAGTCATGGGCTGAAAAAAATAATTCTTTTCACAAAGTTACAAACTGTATTCTTTGAGAGCATTGATGGACAGATTCACTCACTATAATGAAACCAGTCACCACTTTTTCTTGAACTAATTCAGCTGAGCCACCATCTCAGCCACGTCGGGCGTGGGTTCGAGTCCCCGATAAGACACTGCTTTTCTTTGACGTCCTTAAACCTTGCATATATTTGCATCATTTCATTAAAAGCCGCTCATTCGTAGCCATAATCTTCAAGTAACCTCATGGCTGGTGGTTTGGTCGTTAAACACAATTAAAAAAGTTTGAGCAGTTACGATTCAATTGTGGACCGAGAACTACGACTATAAGACTGATATTTAGACTAAAACTCTCGTTAAAACAGTTGACCTGGCTGTTGAGAGGGTCGTTGAGCACCATCAGAGAAAGTTTCAAGCAGTCACGACTGAATTGTAAGCCAAAGGGTTTTATGAATGGATGTGTCAAAAAAGCTATCATTAAACGATGTGAAAAAGTTGTGAAAAAGTTGTGAAAAACGGATTTTCCATTTTTTGTTTCCTTGGTTACCTCATTTCGTATATTTTTCTAATCAGAATGTATTATTTCTCAGATTTATCAGAATATATGCCATTATTTTAGGATTAGTAGTTCGAATGAGAAAAATAAATCACCCTCATGAAAATCTTAACAATTAGTGTTATCATGCTTTTCAAAGCTGATTTTCTAAAAATTCCAATTTTTGAATATAAAATGTGAAAAATATTGTATCTCAGTCAAATTTCAAGATACAAATATGAATGTTTTTGTGAAATGATCACAGAAAGAAGCTTGACAAATTGGGTGCATCAAACGAAAAACTCTTCTTTCACCATGAGGTCCCTATTGTCTCAGACCCCATCACATTTAATGATGATAATTATTGTTTTCATAACGACCCCACCAACAGCTAGGTTATAAGGGGGTGAAAATTAGCAGGTGATCATGAACTATCAAGTAATGATAGGTTAAAGTAAGTTCACAAAAATCCATGCCTTATGAAGGACTCGAACCCACGCCCAAAACGGTGACTTCAGCTTCCAAAGCACTCTCTCAGCTCACCGAGCTACCGAGGGTGGCGCATAGGCCTACCAGTTCTTTGGTTTATTTTCCTTTATTTTCACACCATTTGTCAAAAACTTCGTCAAAATGACATGATTCAATACTAAAAAATAATGCAATTCATTTTTTAAATTGTCGATTACCTCCTGGTATTTTCAACATGGATAAGAAAATGACCCAACGGTCGAAACCTTGAGAAGGCGTTGGACTATCATGGCCTTCGATCATACTATCCATCAACCTATCATATTATTCATTGGATGAAAAATGAAGATGTATAAGTAAGTGGATGAATAACCGGTAAATCTGTACCGTAATTAAGAATTAATTACCGTTAAACTGGTAACCGGTAATTCTGAGAGAAGTTAAGGTAGGCGGTCAAAAAGTCGTGACCAAGGATAGGGAACTTGTCACCATGCATTTATGCGCCACTGTAAGAGTTATAATAACTAGGAAAACGCTATACACGCGTTGTTAGACGAGCGGAAAGTAATAGTATGTCGACTTCTTTGCCAAACTTCTGCCTAAATTCGCCAATTGGGTGACATTTAAGTTATAAATGGGTAAAAACGGCTTCGAGTGGTACCAATTCAGCACATTTCATGTTTTTTCTTCAAAATGGCTGACCCAATCAAGCTGAGAATTTTTATAAATGTGTATCAAAATGTAATTCAACTTCACACAAAATTTCATTTTTTTTGGAAAATGAAAATATTTTTATTTTTTTCCGCCGTGTTATTCTAATGAGTATGTTTGAAATTTCTAAAATTCATAAAAATAAAAGTTGTGACCCGATAATGCCACAAAACTATACAGATCTAAGTTAGATAAGGAACCATGATGCAAAAAAGTTTGAAGTTGATAGCTGTAGCCGTTTAACCCGTGTAGAACCGAAAAAAAAACATTACAAAAAATGAAAAAATAAAAATAAAAACGAACACCAATTTGTTTCAGTATTTCAAATTGAATCATCGCTAAAGCTCGTCTAATAATGATATTGATAATAAATTATGAAAGTGAATTAAGGTGGAACTTAATCATCTGTGTTCTTGTTTTAATTATCATGACGGTCCATATGACGCACATTTTAACCACTGTTGCACTACATGGATATGCGTGTCCAATTTGGACAAATATTAAATAAATGAATGAATAAATAAATGAATAATGATAATAATAATAATAATAATAATGAATGATAGAACTGAATTAAGGTGGAACTGACCTTCATCGTCTGCCCGGAACTCCGCCTCTAGCGCTGCTTGGTCGGGATCAGTGTCTCCAGTCTTCATCGCGCTGTTTGATTGTCTCGACTTGTGACCTCGGAACACGGCCTGGATCTTCACCGCTGCTTTCTGCGCTTCGGGATCGTCGGGATCGGCAACTGTGCAAAAACAAACACACGGCCACGTCACAATCGTTCAGAAACCAATTTACTGTCGAGATGTTCGATCGACGGAAAGCGCTATTCAGACAACGTCTTGCTGAGTGCAGTGGTTTTAGAAGCTTGAGTGATATTAAACTGGGTGGAAGCAAGACAATCAGTGCGATTATTTGATAACTCGAAAACTATTTTTTATACTTTTTTTACTTTTTTTCACTTTTGTTAGGTAGGAGATATCCAAATTAGACTACAAATAAGTAGAATCATTATAATATATTAGAATTATTGGAATTAGAATACATCAAAGAGCGTATAAGCTATGAATTCTCAACTCATATTTTATAATTGTCGAACTTATTTAGCTTGAAATGATACATTTCTAGCTTTATACACTTGACAATTATGAGATATAAATTGAATAGCTCCTTTTCATAGGTACTGTCTTTTAGATATATTCAATATCTGTGCTCTCTGTGTTAGAATTATCATCAGCATTACATTCTTTATACATTTTGTATCAAGTTTTGATGTTATTGAGTAAAAAAAAGAATTTTCAAACCCTTTAGAAGTAGGTACCATAAAACTGATATTTCGCTGAATCGACTCGAATGTACTCATAACTGATCATTTTTTTTTTTTTAATAATAACATCGAAACTTGATGAAAAAAATCCTTGGTCCCCAATTAAGACAATGGATGGAAGGTAGGATCGTGTGGACGAGGCACCACAAGGGCGATCTTAAAACTCCACGTTCATATCGTAGAATATATTCGAACCCTAACAGTCTCGTACCGTAGGCACACATTCTACAACTACGCAACGGATTGCTTAGCATAAAACAGTGTCATATTCCAATATTACATGCTAGTTACCCTACTGACGGCGATTAACGAATGTAACCGATCCCCCTGACAACGTCCTCATTAGCAAGACGTTGTCGTAACAGTGTCACTCTGGGTTTCTAGTTCTAGATATTCGACAGACAATCCGTAGGAAATCCCCCAGTTGTCGTTGATACGGTGGGACGACCCATTCAAGTCGTCCGGTTAATCCGAGTGGACATTATTGGTTGGATGGGGATTGGGCAGATGAAATGTGAGATAAAGCATTCGATCGCCGTTTCTATACTTGTCTAGAAACCATCAGGAATAAAAATGGCGAGAAGAAACGAAAGATAGAAACGTTATGTTTGAATTGTATGAAATGTGAAATGATATAAATTCCGAAGAGATATCAGCTATTTCACTAGAGAAAATGTCTGACAGATATTTCCGAATCACTTATTTACATTTTATCTCTTCTTTTCTTCTCCCTGTTTTTGCTTCTTTCTCTAGTTGGTTGGTTGTATGTCAGAACTAATTTTGGCATTACATAGAAAAATCTGTTGATGATACGCATTCTATTATCCAATCAAAAAAGTTGAATTTAGTTGATACTGGAAGTTGGCTATTGGTTGTTTTCTAATAGTCACCATTGTTGCCGAACTTATATTGTAATTCAGCCTTTATGATTCAGTGCCATCCAGTTTTTTTCAGGCGCTTCCAACTGCCCAGAAACCCTACATGATGCAAACACAATAATTTAATTTGAAGTTACTGGTAGACATTTTTGGTATTATACCAAAATCTCTTTCTAAAAGTTGGATTACTTTCCCCAGAGTGCGTTTTCTTGCCAATTTTGTTAAAGATCTCAACAGTTTTATGAAACAAAAAGTATAACTAGAAGGAAACATAACTCAATAATGTTATCGTCAATGACATCAGAATAGAATGGACAACGGAAAATCTTTGAAAACTAGTAGAAAGTATATCAATAGGTTTTCAACTAACAGTCTAGATGTATTACTGCAGCAGATAAATGCCTGGAGATTGCGAGATGAATGAAACCGGACGAGCTATGAACCATTTATTGGCATCATTTAGAGACCCTAGGATCAATTTCACAGACGTAACCATAAATACACGAGAAAAGTATTATTTTCTGGTAATAAAAAGAAACAGAAAAGGAATCATTTAGGATTGCTTTTTCCTCCAACATAAACCCGTTTTATCACTCCAGTGAAATTAAGTTGAGGACTTGTGAGTTGCTGATGATTGATGGAAAAGGCTTTCCACTTTCCTTCTCCTTACCCCCACCCCCTATCCCTTCATCCCCTCATCGGCATCTCTCTACATCCTCACATAACATGTTGTCTTTATGTCCATTCGCCATCATCAAGACGGTCTGCTGTAACATTCAAACACACTTTCTAAAAGAAAGTGAAATGTTTTAATTCTTGGGTTCACGTACACAAAGGATGAAGTACGTGGATGAGAGGAGAAGATATAATCCGCTCTCTGTAGCTCAGTCAACTAAAACACAGCTTGAGAGAATAAATCACAGTTGAGTGTGGGTTAGTCTCGCATGGGACATTGGTTTTTATGAACGTTCGTTCACTTATCATCAAATCAAAATCTCATTATCACGTGCTCATTCGTACCTCCAGATAAACTGGCTGCTGGTGGGATTGTTGAAAAAACAATATCAGCTCATGAAGTGTTCAAGTACATATCAAAATACGTGAGAAACGGTTCTTTCATTTGATTTGAGTCACATATGGATTTCATTATTCTGCCAGTGATGTCACTAAGCTGTGCTAGGCCTTTTACTTTCGCACGGTGACAAAGCCATTGAGACAAAACAGGCACTACAGTATTGTTTATTCACATATTATTTCATTCGTCACGTTTGGTCAAATGGAAGGGAAAAGTTATAGAAGTTCAGTAATTAATCAATGTAAATCTGAATTTCGCCATTTTTGGTGTTATGTACAATAAAGACAATTGCATTGAATTCAATTTAATTGAATCAGGTCACCATGTGACAGCATAGTCTTCGAGTCAGTCCAATGAAATCATGGAACGATGAAAATCATCCAAACGGATCGGGATTCAGTTCACCTCGACCAATAATGATTGATACATTATTATGTTTATGTTTAGTATGACCAAAGTGAAGCTCGCTTGGTCAAGTAGAGATCACCGTTCAAATGAGAGGAAAATCAACACAAATTCTCATCAAAAGTGAAAAAAAATCAATTAGAACAGTATGATGTGCTGGATGTATCATGTATATTCCAAGTATGACAACTTTTAAGAAATAAACGTGAAATTCATCAATGATTTCAATATTGGTGAAATTGCCAGTTTCCATGTAAGGTTATTTGAACAATGGTGGTTATTATATTATTGGGTTCATGTTTGGTGACCGAAGGGAAACTCGGTCAAATGGAGAAACACAGTTCGAGTAAGAAAAAAAAAATGGTGAAAATACTCATTGAGAGTGAAAATTCATGAATAAGAACTGGAAGTATCATTTATATTCCGAGTATATCAACTTTGAAGAAATTAACGTGAAATATACTGATAATTGCAATATCGGTGGAGGTGCCAGGTTCCATGTACGGTGATTTGAACAATGATGATTATTATTTGTTCAACGCCACTCACAGCTAGATTATTTTAAAGTACGAATGAGCAAGTGATTATGGAACCTTGAATTAATGGCAAGTGAAAGGATGTGCATAGCAGGCTTCGAACCCACGCCCAACTGTAACTTTAGTTTATGAAACGGTGTCTTAACTGACAGAGTCATGAAGAGAGAATTTAGAATACATGATCCTACATTTCCATTGTATTTTATTATGAGATATTTCATGTTATCATGCTTATTATATGAATATTGAGTGCTTGCGGGGCGAATTTTTTATCCAATGATTTTACATTATTCAATGTGGTGCTTTTTCGGACCAAGCTCTACAGACAAAAAAACGTATTGATTTAATATGCTGTTATTGTGTTTTCCAGTCCGAACTCCACGACTGAACGTTCGTTGCTTTCATTCGGAGCTGTGATTGAAACAGCAGTCGTTTTGTTTCGTTTCATTATTATAGACATTCAATAGAAAATGCACATTGATTGATCGACAGAGGATGAGTGAATTTTTTAAAAACGGAATGAAAAAAAATTGGTGGATGAAGTTGAATATGGAGTTGCCATTCAATATGAAAATTGTAAGCGACATCGAGACTTCAATATTTAATATCGATCGAAGTATATCGAGAGTTCCAAATTTGTAATCGATATCGAATCGAATGAAGAATGCTGAATCGAATCGAAAATATCGGATGGGAAAAATGCGAGACAGAAGTGATGATTATTAAGAATGTGAAACGTTCAGTTTCGATTGATTTTCCACCCATTTTGAAATAATGGATAAAATTGTATTTGACTCGTCAATTCCTATTTTGAAGGAGAAAGTGATTGATAATCTGATAGTTATCTCATGACAATCCTGAACTGATAGTTAAGATAACATTATTACGAGCACGTCAAACTGGAGACCGTACGTGAGGACACTATTATTCATTTCATTCACTTCTGGAAGGATGTTCACTCCTTCATTTTTGTCACTTTGTTTTTTGACTTATTACTTTGTTTCAGCTTTTCCCGATTTTTCAATAAGCTATTGGTAAGTGTTTCGATATCGAATTAATCTATTATCGAATATTCCAATTCGATATCGAATCGGAGTAGTAAAATATCGAACCGATAAAAAAAAGTATCGAACGTCGATTCTAATTGAACACATTATTGGAATGAATTCAATGAGGATTATCAATTTAACAGATTGAATACTCTGGAAAATGGAAATTTTAAACTTTTGTTTGGATTGTGTCAAGTGGTTCGAGCGCGTCCATGAACGTGGTTAGCTGTTCGCTTCCGCTAGGGACCTTTTTGCTAGAAATGCCTTATTCGCCTAGTGCCGCTTAGTGCCTAGGAGTGCCCTATTCTATATCTGGTTCAAGGACGAACTGAACTAATCAGCAAGATCTATTGGCATCGGTGAATGATATAGAATATGATGAGATGATTATATGAAAGTTTATTTCAATAGGTTTTTTTGGATAGTTGGACGGAGTCGGTCATGTTGTTAAGGAATCATCTCAGTATTGACCTTCAGTGTTGAAACAACGAAAAATCCCTGTCAGGATGGTCGACCATTGTGGTAATCGAAACCCCGCCTCCTAAATAACGGATCAGTGTGCTAGTCACTCGACCACTTGTCGAGTGGTGGAAGTGCCAACTCGCCGGATGTAGTACGGGGACCACGTATTCGAACACTTGAAAGTAACTACTTCCGGTCGTTTTGAGAGCGGCTTGCAAAAAAAAAAGTTGGGCCGAGCTCAACATTCAAAACCCACTCTCGTCACTGATTGGTCGTTTTCCCAAAATGGCGGCTGACATCCGCTTCGCGTATTCGCTTAACGAATCTCGCGTTACAGCTTTCGCCTCCTCATGGCTTGTATAAAATATTATGAATGTAAATTTTCTCCTCACGAATATGTACATTCTATAAATATGCATATCACCGTTCAGTTCTCTTGGCGAATTAATAAAAACCAATTAAAGTATCTGTTCGAATTTCACGAATCCTTTTAAATTCCTGTTCAATTTGCATTATTTATAGAGTGAATTAACGAATGCAGGTCGTTCTGATTGATCGTCTTCCCCAAGCACTGACGACCGGGAGTTTCTGCCTGTGTGGATGTTACCATATATACCATTTTCACTCAGCACTTCTAACTAGTTCCTACATCCTTATTTCACCTCTCACCTGTATCATTGATGAGGTTTCAGGTCTTTATTTGCAATGGTGATTAACGAACCCACCAACAGTTAGTTTATACGGGGGTACGAATGAGTAGGTAATAATGAAACGGTGAAATGATGATAGGTAGAAGGACGTTTACACAAATACATGCTTTATAAGGGATTCGAACCCTCGCCCGATCTAACGTCAATTTTTACCTCTAGCGATAGTTGACTTAGCCACCGAGGTACCTATTCAGGTCAGTTATATTGGGTTAATTTTGTATTTAATTGTTACAAGAAATTCTGTTCTCTGTGACAGAGAGAGAAATAATGATATAATCACGCATAAAAATACTTATTCCAATCATGGAAATGTATAATCTTGTTACGATACTGGAAACAAAAATTTCGAAAAAAAAATTTGAATAACTTCCAATATCGCCTCAAGTTTGTTTAGTCATTATTTTTCAGTTCGTTAATTTCAAAAAAATGATTGAATGAGGAATCACCTGACTTTTTCAGGTAACGATGAAACTTCTTTGAATACCCCGAAGGCATTAAGAGC
This sequence comes from Brachyptera risi, assembly GCA_964007535.1. Classification (NCBI taxonomy): domain Eukaryota; kingdom Metazoa; phylum Arthropoda; class Insecta; order Plecoptera; family Taeniopterygidae; genus Brachyptera; species Brachyptera risi. The sequence goes on from OZ023332.1 coordinate 40,830,677, forward strand.
GTGGGTTCGAGTCCCGCATGAGGTGAGTTTCGTGAGCAATCATGATCAATTCATTTCTATCCCCATCTGTTGATGGGTCGTCAAGCAAATGATAATCATCACGAACAAGTAAAACATTCCTGAAAGTTATGTACAATAGTTTTTAATATGCAAATACTCCACTAATTAAAAGCAGCGTTCCGCGAATTTCAAAACCATTCAAATGTGAACCAAAACTCATTCATCATTTTAATTAATTCGTTATTATGAACGACTGTTTTCCTCGAGTCAAAACAATCACTCCCGCAATGAATCATGAATTGCAGAAAACATTGTTGGCTTCACATCCAACTTATTCTCGAAATATTTTTCCTTTTGTCTTGCAGCATCCAACTTTCGTCTTCGTAGTTTTATTCCGCGAATATCTTCAATTGCCACATCTTCATGCCAGCGGAATGCTGGCGAATCTTTATGGATCTACGTGAGCATACAATTTATTCAAGTCAACTCTACAAACGCAGCGTCGAAGATAATACAGTGAGAGAGGAATAGTATACTGCGTCAGTAACGGTCTGAGATTGTTTTCCAGAGGGAATGCAGTACATTTCAGGAATGGAATGTGTGATTGAATAACATGCCATTGCGATTATTATGACATAATAATAATAGTTATTATTATGATGATAATAATTGCCTATCTTGACATATGGAGCAGTTACATGGTCAATCAACTGGAGAGAAGAAAAGAAAATGGAGGCAGCAGAAATGAAGTTTGTAAGGAGCGTAGCAGGAGTATCAAAGTTGGAGAAGAAGAGAAGCAGTAATATAAGGAAGGAAGTGGGAGTGGGAAGGTTATAATTTAAATTGGAAAGGGAGAGATTTAGATGGTACGGTCATTTGCGGAGAATGGAAAAAGAGAGAATACCGAGAGCAATGTTTGAGATAGCAGCAAACAATGGAGCTGAGAGACGAGTTGGAAGAAGAAGAGAAAGGTGGCAGGAGGCAGTCAAGTTCAGGGTAGTCAACCGAGGAGAAAAATGGGAAGAAGTGGTAGACGAGAGATGGTGGGAGAATAGAGAACGATGGAGGGAGCTCGAAGGAAGAGAAGAAGAAACAGAGAATAGGCCTAGCAGTTGTGAAGAAGACGAGGAAGAAGTCGGAACTGGCAGGAACCGATTGATATGAGAAGAAAA
>OZ023332.1:40836848-40926931 GCA_964007535.1 Brachyptera risi
ACCATGTTGATAGTTGATACTGTATCATCTACACTACTCACATTACTTCCTTCTGAGTCTTTCAGTTCAACGAACATGGTATATTGTGATTGGCCATCGGCTAGCCCACATGTCAAGCGCTCTAGCGTTCTGAAATATATTATGATTGCGACATAGATGAGGAGGATAAAGGTGTGCAGGGATTTCCCATTTGTTTCTAACCATCACATTAGCACGGACTGTCTTGCTAGTATATCTTTAATCCATGTTATTTATTCATCTCTCGGTGTTGTCTACTCTTCAAATAAGAAACCATAATTCCTTTCCTTCATTGTCTATTACTACTAACGTTCACTTTCATCTGTATATTCCTACCTGAAAAAAGTCTGAATTTCATTTCCAGTCTACTTAACTATGATATCCTTCATCCCGTCTCTATATTATTCATTCATATATTCACGAAAAAAATGTGATGCCTTTGCTGCCCTTACCTCTAACTCAGAACCACCCCCCTTTCCAGCTCTCCCGTCCCCTTCCCAACCCCCCTACACCACCCCCGAGCAACACCAGGGACTCTTCGGCCACCATCGCCCATGCAAAACCTTTTACACGTTCACCTGAAATCTCTCACTCTTTCACACACAAAAAACGACCAAATCTTAATCTTCTTTCTTATAGCAAGATACTAAATCCAAGAAAAGGCTTGGAAGAATAATGAGATACTTCAGATACTTCTTTTTAATTTCAAAGTACTTACATAAATCACTTTTATTTATCGTGTTTAACAAAGATTTTCGGTGAAATTTATAGCTTATACTGTTTTGAAATTCAGATCACGCTCTAGTGATACTATTGAGCTGTATGTAAAATGCAGAATTATTCACTAGTACGAAATTCAGGATACTAAGTTTTTCCTTGAATATTCGAATATTTGAATTCGTATCATATATATAGGAAAGAAATGATATCTTAAATGGACTCGAATAAATAGTTTCAGAGAAAGAAAATCCATTTGTTCTCGGTATTAATCGTAAAATGAATCACCATCAAGCTATATATCACAAGGATTCGAATTAAATAACATTTGACGAAATTGAAAATAGTATTTGAAAAGAAATTCACTTGATTATAGTTTGAAATGGGATCGTTTGTTGTACACAAGAAGGGAGTGTAATCAAGTATGAATTATGATAGGGTGTGGTATTGTGTGATTGCTTTAAATTTTATCGTCGAATTATATTGTTCACGCGTCATAAATGTATGAATGATGATTATGTTATCACCATACAAGATTGATTGAAATGATGAGATTCAAGAGTGTATGGGATTGAATGTAACGCCATATCAGTTGATCGAAGATGAATGTCTACGGTATTAGATATCAAAATTTTAATGCAGTGGTAATGAAGATATTTTTATACCTTCAAGGTAACTTGAGTAGAAACTATGTGAATCATATATCGCTTAATTTTCACATGTCTACAGTTAGAAAACTTCATTCCTAACTGTATACATGTGAAAATGATAAAATTCAAAGTCAATAATTTAATTTCTCGTCATATATTATAGGTATTGAAATTATTCGTGTTTTCGGGTATTGAATATATAAATCTTGATTATACTATGACATGGTATAGATGTTTGCCTCTTGACACATAATAATAATCGAATACTTAATTAATTAGGAAAAAAATGATAATAATAATAATGAATCACACATGAATGATTGATGAGAAAAATCATTGAAGAAAATAATGAGAGAGTAATAAACAGTAGCCTGATATGAAAAAGTATCAGTAGGAACAGAGATATGAAAATAATATAAAAATTATGAAAAAAAAAATTATGAAAAAAAAATTATGAAACAAAATCACTGATATTACTGATTACTACCCTGGGATTATATTCCATTGAATATTATCTTATGCCATTCAAAATGGAACACCAAAAAAATAATATTTCTCCAATTCGACTTCCATCACAACTCTAGAAATTTTTACCACGTTATCCCCAGGTTCGGGTTTCCAATACGTCACATTAAAAACGTATGAAAAAAACGTAATAAAATGTAACAAGAAAAGTTTGGTAGGTTTCCAGAAAATCTCGACCATATATTCACGTTTATCTGAGGAAATCCTGCTATTTGTCAGGTCTAGCCTGTGAGTCTTGGCAAATAGCATGTAGCATCGTGTGACCTATGGTCAGGCTTTTCCAGGCATCTTGGCTAGCTCACAGCTCTAGGCTCAACAGGAATAGGGGTGGTAGTGCAGGGGGGAGGGTGTAGGGGGTGTAGACTGACAAGGGTGGGGTCAAAAGGTTATCTTTCGCATCGCCAGATATATATATATATATATATATATATATATATATATATATATATATATATATATATATATATATATATATATATATATATATATATATATATATATATATATATGACATTCAGGATTCTTAGGACACGATGTATTCTCGAGGTCACATAAAGAATCACATTTAAATTTATTCTGAAAAAATTTATACAATGAAAATAGTGCTCAAGTGGCTAGCATACTAAACCGTCATTCAGGAGACCGGGGTTTGATTCCCACTGTGGTCGACCATTCTAACAGAGAGTTTCCGTGAATTTCCCTCTGTCGTTCAGGTCAATATTTGAATGATTCCTTAACAACAGGCCACCGCCGACTCATTTCTACTATTTTGAAAGCATCTAATAAAACAACTTTTCGTCTCATCATCTCATCATCTCATATATCTTTCCCGACGGTAATATATCGTAGTGATCAGTACAGTGCGTCTTTAAAATGAATATTTAAAAAATGTTCACTGACAATATATTAACAAAACCTAGATGACAATGTATGATTGCGGCTACCTAAAGTAGTCGATCAAATTCAATTGAAATCATTCTTGAACAAAAAAAACTAATAATTCACTCACTGATTCGGGAAGGCAATGTGAATACCTGCTATACACGCATGGTCTATGAGAATAATAGCGGATGAATGTGTTTAATTTTCAATTTTATCCAAAATTATAATTCCGGATCGACAATTATTTCTGGCTATCGCAAGTTTAAAATACATATACACACTCAAAATTCAATCTTCACAAATATTATCTTCCAAATGAGAGTAGATTTGATCGGTGAGATATTCCATCTTCAATTTCAGTAATAATCACAATTCCATATTACCGTGAGTGTACACGCTTCACAACTCTGTTAATTACGTTATTCGCCTCCTGCAGGATTTCACTCATGAATGTTTCAAATCATCCAAGTATACATGAACAGCTTATTAATTAGTAATTAGTAGAAATTAACTTCTGATTATTCTACTAGCTACGCTGTTAGCTCGGTGAATTTAGTTAGCGCGTGAATGAAATTCATAGCATAAAGTTAATGCCTATATACATTTACTGTTGTACAAGCTAGTTATGCAGTGAAACATAATAGTAACCTGATGTTATGGTCAGAAATTATCACCTGCTACTATATTGTTCAGAATTATTTCAATGAAATGTAATTAACTTTAGGAGTTTATAATAATTCAGCCTTCATGTATGGAGGTGTGGTTAATTGTAATATAGAGTGAAATATTAGAGTGAGCTAAAATACGTGATATCCATCTTTACACGATATCGTTCAATTTACTTTATAAGCGTCATATAATTGATTTCTATGATGAATTTATGAAAAAATGTCCCACGGGTGAATTTATAAAGTGCATTTTTGATTTTTAGAGTACAAGTTCCATGAATTAAAATCAGAATTTATGAATACCCACCCAACCAATGAAATTCATTATGAGTTCACGTAATGTTTGTCTTATACAACTTTAAGGATGTTCAATTGAATTATTCGAACTGCATAGACAAAATGCAAATGCATTAATTTCAATTCAGAAATGTGAATTCATATTTCATAAGACACGTTGTGACAAATTCGATATAAAGACACTATTTCAAACTGAGGAATTATATGATGATGCGACTAAACATCGCATTACCTGCTTTTATTTTTTTATTTGACGTTCATTCCATTGACAATGTTGTTCCTTATTTTGTTTATGTATACATTATTATGTCATCCACTATATTTATATTCATTAATTACTCTTTTATGCACCAGCCAAGCCATCTCGAGGTCATGTTGAACGCTCTATGTTTATTCATCACATTCACAATTATTAGGATATTGGAAGATCACATTTATTTTCCATGTGTTTTTTTTCTCTGTAATTTTTGTGATGATATATTCCATATCCTAATCAGTATATTCTGGTTTATTATATCGTGAATAAAATTCCATTGTATGAATCATATTTTGTATTTTGTTCTATTCATATTTGTCACTCATTTCATCAACTATATTTAATTTTTTTTTAGTTTTATTAGATAAATCAATATGAAAGTTGAAAATATACAGAATATAATATTATTTTTTCTCCCACAGTCAAGTTTTACTGAGAGACTTTTTATATTTTCTTGACGGTTGAGTGTATTTTTTATCTATGTGAAAAAAATGATAACAATTAAGAAAAAACAACGTCATGTTCAGTGTTGATGTTATATATCGTGTCTGTTATGGCATATGCTATGCTGACAATAAAGATGTGAAGCTGTGAGTAAGCTCTCCCTGGGATGAGTGATATCAATTACACAGCAGTTTAATTGACAATCGATTTGGATTTATCGGTATTGTTGATCGAGTCTTGCAGAAATTGACACTTTTTTTCTATAGTAACACATTTGAACTTCTCGTGATGTTACAGTAAGTATATTGACGGAATGTATCGATAATCTTTAATGTAAAAACTTCCGTAACTTGAGACATGTACACATTCTTTCTATTGAATCATTAATTAAAAGAGTGCTAACATTACTTGTGAATTAGAAGTTCTTTTTGAGAACTTTTTCCTTACGAAAAAATTCATGAAACGTTTCAATTTGTCACATCACCATTCACCAAACTATTTCCAATAACTGATTCTGTTTCATCAAAATAAACTTATTTTTCAGAGACGAAAACAAATGTTCAAAACAGTTATGATTTTTTTTTCATTGCAATTCGCTTCTGAATAGTTGGAATTGGCGACTCGAGACATGCGTGGCTTTACCAATCGGCCAGTTAGATCTATATCATTTATGGTGATTTGAACCCCGATCGGATATTTGAATTTCAAATATAACATATATAATAATATATATAACATATATAATAATATATAATAACAGCCCCGTCGATTGGATGTTATAATTTGTGACGTCAAGAGGGAGGAGACTGTGAGTCGTCAATTATTTTTTTCTTGAGTCTCTTTATTGTGATAATTATTATCTTCACGATTATATATTATCAAGATCACTTCAAAAGTTGACATTTTGATGAAACAATATTTTATAAGATTCAAATAATTGAAAACATCATGGAAATCGTAGATTTCACCATCAATTCCACTTTAATATATTTTCGAAATTTCTATATCTCACTCTCCCATCACAAAAATTCGAAATAATTCTCACCACATCCAATCACATTCAAAGAGAAATCATCCACCGACATAGATTCCAACATGATTGATGAGCGTAGCGAAGTCTCCATCCCACTCTTATAGGGCTTTGTCTGTGTGTTTTTTTTTTGTTTTTGTTTTTTTGTTTGTTTGTAAGCACTCCACAGGTCGCAAGGGTTGACTGATCAACATGAAACTTTTTTTGTACACGCAAACTCATCCAACTTAGAACTGTATAGTTTTTGGGATGAATCGGTCGGACCGATTTTGAGAATCATCATCTCAAAGTTTCTAAAAACCCCATAAGATTTGGCTGGGCGGAAAATGTTGAAAAATACTAGTCAAACGCGAAATATGCGTTGTAAGATGAGCGAGATATCTCAATAAGGTATAAAAGTCCTTGAAATAGTTTTACCCTTGCTACTTTATCGACTTTGGTATTCTACACACCTTGATATCTGAATAAGCTATAAAAGTCGTTAAAGAAGTTCTACTCTTGCCACTTCATTGACTCTGGTATTCTACACACCTTGACGCATATAAAAAATACTTCATTGTTGGTCAACTCTTGAATCTAGAAACCAGTGAATCTCGACAACTTAATTCTGTCATAATTTTTATGATATATTTTATGAATATTATCAGTCATTTTATTTTTTTTCTCCAAAACGACTGATCAGAATTGCTTGAAAAATCGTAATAATGTGTAAAATCCATGTAAACACATTTAGAGAAAATTTTATCCCATTTGGAGAGATTTTATTTTTCAACATTTTCCGCCCAGCCAAATCTTATGGGGTTTTTAGAAACTTTGAGATGATGATTCTCAAAATCGGTCTGACCGATTCATCCCAAAAACTATACAGTTCTAAGTTGGATGAGTTTGCGTGTACAAAAAAAGTTTCATGTTGATCAGTCAACCCTTGCGACCTGTGGAGTGCTTACAAACAAAAAAAAAAAAAAAAAAAAAAAAAAAAACACACAGACAAAGCCCTATAAGAGTGGGATGGAGACTTCGCTACGCTCATCAAAAATCTCTCCAAATGGGATGAAATTTTCTCTAAATGTGTATACATGGATTTTACACATTATTACGATTTTTTAAGCAATTCTGATCAGTCGTTTTGGAGAAAAAAAATAAAATGACTGATAATATTCATAAAATATATCATAAAAATTATGACAGAATTAAGTTGTCGAGATTCACTGCTTTCTAGATTCAAGAGTTGACCAACAATGAAGTATTTTTTATATGCGTCAAGGTGTGTAGAATACCAGAGTCAATGAAGTGGCAAGAGTAGAACTTCTTTAACGACTTTAATAGCTTATTCAGATATCAAGGTGTGTAGAATACCAAAGTCGATAAAGTAGCAAGGGTAAAACTATTTCAAGGACTTTTATACCTTATTGAGATATCTCGCTCATCTTACAACGCATATTTCGCGTTTGACTAGTTATAGACAATTCGAGATTTAGTTCAAAGTTGAATAGTGAAAATAATATGTACCGTACTATAAGGATCATACCTATGATGAAAAACATATCCAATACCAAATATGTATCTATCTGTATCCAGGAAATGAAATGAACTTCAACGTAATATTGACATATGTATCGCTTTGATTATTGTTTTCCACCAACGGCTAGATCATTTGAGAAAATAGATAAGCGGATGATACGTATATAAATGCTGCTCACAACACCCCGTGCCATAAGCGGGACTCGAACCAACGTCCCATTTCACTTCAATATCCACAGCATCCCCTCAGATGACTGGAGCAAGAAATCTCAACCACTCTATTCGTAAACGTACAGAAGTACTCGCAAACAATTCTCTTTTATGAACAGTATTTACTTCACTAAACTGGAAAACCAATCAGATTCATTTGACAGTAGGCCCATCAGTAACAAAAACAATTCAGTTCGTGGGCCTACCTATATAGTAGAGAGACGAGACGTCTATTATACCAGCCTTTAAAGGGTAATGGAAGTCCATGTTAAACGGAGTTGAAAATTGAGTGAGTATTTTCCAGTAGAAAAAACACTCGGTTCACCGCATTTACCATCTATTTCGTTCATCAGTTCGAAGCTTTTTTTTTCGCACGAATGAGTGGTTGTTTTGTTTGGTTATATGTAAATCAAATGAACACACCTTGGTTCAAATTTTTTTAAAGTTGAATTTTTGACGTTTTCTGATGGTTACCATGATCACCATACATATTAGTTATTACATAACTATATCATCCCCTGATATGAACTTTTTTGTTGCGTTTCTAAATAAATCAATGCAAAAGAGTTTTGTAAATGTCTGCTCTGACAAAACGAGTTTTAAGAATTATTATTATGAAATTATTCCGAATTGAAAAAATGAAAAATGTTTCAACTTGATGGATGACGTGCAATTACATTTTTAATTCTGCTATAAATTGAGAAGATTCATGTTCAAATATTAATTTCTTCTCAGAAATAAGCACGGAATATTCAACATCATAATATATTCAAAAAGATGAATCAACTCAAATAAACTAATGTAATGGTACCATCATTGATCCCAGCTACATTCTTTTGTCTTACATTGAAAACTGAAGCCAGTTATCTGTGAATCTTAATATTTCAAAATACCACGTAGACAAAAACATCACAATAAAAAACAAAACGAATATCAAATAGAGCATTGTTCAGTAAATGTAACTATGAACCATTGTTCCATAAACAATTCTGAAAAGACAATCCCATTTGTTCTACCCATAATAAACTGATAATTTATCTCAACGATATATTATCATTTCAATAAATGAATATTCATGAACGTGTGAGCGGAAATCTCTCAGCGAAGCTGCAACAAACACGGTAAGCAGACTCGACACCGCCATATGTAGCCGCATGTGGACCGGAATATATGTACAATTCTATACTTGTATCCACGAGAGATGGTCGTCTACCAACAATACGAACACAAATATAACTGTTATATTAGTATGGCCATGGCACGATGTAGTGTTACCAACTTATTTTATCATAATATAAAGAAGGTGCTCCAACTCACATACTGATAACATGGAAGGCATTTGTGGTTTCTTGCGGTCATTTCAGAGCCAAAGGTCCTGATTGCCTGTCGCGATTTAGCGGATTCCCGTGTGAACTGGATGTAGATAAAAGTGGATACGGTACCAGTGGCATTGTTGAACTAACAAAATCTATAATTCTCGTAATCTACTGGGCTGTGTATAGCATTGTTGAGCATTGTCGTTCTGAATAGTTCGATATAAAAGCGATAGTTGCCCTACAGGCAATCGGGACGATGGATTCAGATTCTGACACGGGAAATATTTCACTCTCAAGACCCGAGTTGGGTCACCTTCTTTATATTATGATGAAATAGGTTGGTATCACCACATCGTGGTCATGGTAACGTATCAATTATGATTATTATCAATACGATATATTATATTGAGCACAACCTAATCATAATCACGAATATGAAAATGAATGATACACAATGAGGTACATGCATGGTTCGTAAAAAAAATGTGATTAATTTTACATGTGCATAATGATTTTGAGCAGCCTAGCCTTGAAAGGATCAATTTCTATATCTAGAGACCATTCATATGGTTTGAACGAATCGAGTGTGTAGACTTTTCATATCATATGCATTCTTTTTTACAAATAACTTTTAACTTTTCTAAAAAATTTCCTTCTCTTTTTCCAATATTTTATTCAATATTCAATATATTTTTCCTCTTTTTATCCTTGATGAGTAATCGACTACAATATTGAATCTTCCAGTCTACAGCCCATTATTATTATTGATTTTCTCATCAAACACTTTTGTATTGTCTTTTTGCTCTCTTTATTAATCTGTTATTTTCATTTTCATATATATTATTCTGTGTCTAATGGGCAATCTTTTGTGAGGAAGAGTCTTCATTTTTTTAATAATAAATAATTTAAACATCAATAAATGGAGTTGAGAAGTTATAATATTGAACACAGAAAACTCACATAAGCCAAAGCTTGTATTTAGTATATTTATATATTCTCATCACGAAGCTCACAATAAAAACATCACTAAATTTTCCAAAAACTTTCAAATACCAAGCAGTGAAATAATCCAATCATTTTCAAACTTATTCAGTTGGTAAACGACCTTTTTCTTACGTAAATACAAGTACACACTGTATTATACATGGGGTCACAGGATGGAGCATTTATAGACTCTCTCAATGATGATGTAGGTTGTTCAGTTACACCTGGGGACTCCTCCCCACCTCCCCCACCTCCCCAATCCCATCCCATGGAACAGGGGATCAAGTTCAATGTTGGATAAATAATACGAATGTAATGGCCAGTCGCTGGAATAATACATGGCGTCATGTTTTAGTACTGGACCGGAAAGTTTGAGTGGAGACGTAGATCCGCCCAGATGGGTTCACTGATTCAGTCGAAGTAAATCAATGTTTAATGCTTCAGTATGTACCAGCTAATATCTGTAGACTATCGTATATATGGTTGATGTATTATTTCTATGTGAGGCATTTCTAGAAGCGATAGTGATTTATGTTTAGAGTTGCTCGATTTGAGTTTGAAAGTCGGCTTCGCACGTCGAAGAAAAAAACTTTATAAAAAGTTCTCAGTGCATAAATAAAACGTGTTTTAAAAAACTGCTGTACGTAAACTTTATCCACGGAAGTAAATTGAAAAATAAAGTTATATAAATCAGTTTTGAAGTTAAGTTTTTTTTCACTTTTTTTTTGTCTTTTTGTTGGGCTATGAGTAATTTATATTTTGAAGGTGAAACAAGAGTGTTTAAAAAAGGGATTACCATTGCGTAATGGTCACATGTTTCTCGTATCACTGGAATAATCAGATCTGAATGGAACAGTGGGTTTATCGTTGCGGAAAATTCATATTCCATATGTAATATTTTTGAATTCAATATGAACGGGTCAGCAACTTTCCCACCTGTTTTTCTGGTCATGTCGTTTCAATAATTACATTATTCTGCAGATGAAATAAAATCATCGAAATGCTCACGAAGCGTATGTTTCCTACAATTGACAAAGTATCAATATTGAATATTGTTTGCCCAACGACTCCACCAACACATATATTATTCGAGAATATTGCTGTTGAATTATGTTTTTCAAATCAAAAACTCATGCTTTCCGCGGATCCTGAAACTCATGCCCAATTTGACCTGAATGTGCCGTTAGAATCAATATTTAGTTATTTCAATGAAACAGTGATAATATATGTAAATTGATGGAAGTTGAAACAATAAACAAACCCAGTAGCTATGTACTCTTGGGTAAACCTTCAACATATTCATCGAATTTTGAGCTTCTGTACAAAATATAATTCACTTAATTCACTTCAAGACATAACTCTTTTCAGTTATTTGGTATTGAACATAAAATGTTTACATCTTATACCGTTGGTGAGTTATCACAAAAAATCTGATATTTCGTTGATACGGCTCCAATACACTCTCAACAGTTGATCAACCAGCAATTGACAGGAAATGCATTCTATATAATTGAACTGTGATTTCTTTTTTTTTTTATATTGGGTTTTAATGAGGCACTTGTGATTTCTTTTTGATCTTCACAAATGGATTACAAATCCTCAGCCGACGTTATCTGCAGTTGAACAATGTATATCATACACACTATCTCATGGTATTTCATAGTGTCATAGCATCACATACTAACTGAGAAGTGTAGCCAAGTGGTTAAAACACTGAACCGTCAATCAGGGTTCGATTCCCGCCACGATCGACCATTTTGACGGGGGTTTTTCGTTGTTTCTCTCTGTCGTTCACGTCAATCAAGCAACGACCGACTCCTTCTCACTATTAAAAAAACACCCAATGGAATAACCTTTCATCACCCCATCATCTCATATATCATCCACCGACCCCAATAGATGATAGTCATCAGTAGAGTACGTCGTTAAACACAGTATATACATAACATTCCATACCATAGTATTTCTCACAGTATAGTATGTAGTAAAGTATATTATATATATATAAATATATGGTATATATATATATATATATATATATATATATATATATATATAGTTCATACTAAATATACTATATATATATATATATATATATATATATATATATATATATATATATATATATATATATATGAATACATATATTTATATATATATATATATATATATATACTATATATATATATATATAAATATATATATATTTATATATATATATACTATATATATATATATATATATATATATATATATATATATATATAGTATATACTAGTATAGTACTCACAGTATAGATATCTCTCATGGTATTTCTCATAGCATAGTATCTCTCATAGTATCTCTCATAGTATAGTATCTCTCATAGTATCTCTCATAGTATCTCTCATAGTATAGTATCTCTCATAGTATCTCTCATAGTATCTCTCATAGTATCTCTCATAGTATCTCTCATAGTATAGTATCTCTCATAGTATTTCTCATAGTATAGTATCTCTCATAGTATAGTATCTCTTCTTTATGTCTCTTCCCTTCCTGATGATTGGTGTATTACGATTAATCCATGTTAATTCCGATCCCTTGCCGAAACTCAGCTGTGTATTTATAACCATCCGTTTTAATTAAATTGAACTTGTATACAAATATCCTACCATGTTTGTTTTTCATGTTCACCAGTAAAGACTGTTGGCTACACTGTTCGTAATTAGCGCACTCTGGTGACTGTCATCATCGCACCATCACGTGTGACAAGATGGATGACGACGCCTCGACGTCGGTCGGGTCACGGGACGACGCGCGACGTCGCTTATTCATCGAACAGAGGAGAGCGCTTAGGCGTATACAGTAAGTCTTTTGTGGTAGTTTTCGTACATTCAACAAACTTTCTACAAAAAGCTGACAACGAAGAAGAGAATAAAAAGGAGAGTCAAGTTGTGGTCTTGGAGTATTTGAAATCAAGTTTGTGTGAGGTTCTGGGTACATAAATCAAATATGAATCTTTTATATTTTATGAAGACTGAGTAATTTTGTTGACATGGTCTTATGGAATGGAAGAGTCAACATTGGGTAGTTACTTTAATAGCAGTTGATGAGGTATACGAAATTATTTTGACGAGAATATTTTATGAAAGAAAATGTGAGTCAATTTTAATAAATTATGAGACTAATTATTTCAGACTTTTCTTCTTTCCAATTCTAATTCGTATCATATATTCTATATTATCCTGAGTGCAAACATAAGAGTTCTTTCTTGCACTCAGTATTGTACTTCCTATTCAACTAGTATATTATTAGAACTGTATAGAAGTGTTATTATAATTGTGTTGTTATACAAAAAAAAAAATATGAAATTCTCATTCCGATAAGAAATACGGAAGTCTATATACATGTATTACAGAAAAATGAAGTTTGAATATCAATGAATAATAGTGAGTGAAAATGTCAGTAACGGTGGAGGTACTCACTTCAGCTTGAAAAATGTAATACTTTTGAAATATGTAGTTTCGCTTATAATCGTAAATCTCGTCGGAAATAAAAAACGGACCAAAAAACAATGTAATCTACTTTCATACTTGCATTCTCTTCAACTTCATTATCATTCTCTCAATTCTTCCAACTCGGATATCTTATACAATATTTTTCACTTCGTTGTCAAATTATTTGTTTATTTTTCACCGTTATTCATTTATATCCAACATTGTATTATCTTTATGTGAAACCACAGATAAGCCTGTATCAGACTTTGTAGACTCATATATCCATATTAGGAATCAATAAAAGAAATTTCAACTTGAATACAAATATGACTGAGATATTTGTGTTTGTTTCAATAGCGAACGATCTTCTTATTTACAAATACGTGAGGAACATTTTTAACCTAATTCATTAAACGATCTCCATTTTTTTTGACAAACGTTGAATAGAAGATCACAGTCGTGATTCATAACAAAAAATGTGTTTTCAACAGATGTCGTGATCAAATTGACATAAATTGGGATGTTCAAACGGAACCTGGCCCTTCCACCAAAATCACGTGTCTCTGGCATTCTTCGAATATTTCACAGAAGATTCCATCAGAACATGAAAAAATCTCTATATTATAAATTGATTTGGAAAAACATTCTAGAGAAAATATGTCTGAAAATGAAAAACGGTGAATCGATTTTTCATCTCGATTTACTGTTTTTCATTTTCAGACATTCTTTCTCTAGAATGTTGTTCCAAATCAATCAATAAAATCGAGCTGTTTATGTTCCGATGAAGTCTTCTGTAAAATATTCGACCAATGAGCGCGTTATGTGGTTTTGGTGGAAGGGCCAGGTTTCGTGTGAACATTCTAATTTATGTAAATTTGATCACGAAATCTGTTAAAAACATATTTTTGGTGCTGAATCAAGACTGTTATCTTCTATATAACTTTCGGAAAAAAATGGAGATCGTTAAGAAAATTACGTTGAAAATGTACCTCACGTTTTATTGTATAGACCTAGTACGAATATGATGAATATTCATGAATTTACATTCAACTAAAATTCAAAGAAAAGTTTTTTGTTGATATTAATTCTTAAAATCAGGCTTATAACCAACTCTGAAGAGCTCTCATGAAAGATTTAGCGTTCTGAGGGAACATCGTAACCTCATTCAAGGGTAATATTTTTCCGGAGTAGAAAAGTGACGTCGTCAAAGTACAGTTTCATGATGTCTCCGACTCATTTTCTTGAAACAATTTCTCCTCATAATATGAAACTGCATGTGACATTTATGAGTATTCGTAAAACAAATGTGCACAGTAACTTTAAACTGGAGTTTATTCATTCATATTTGTTGTATAGTATATAATATACAGGTTGGTAGAATTCCATGGAAAAACATGAAAATCAACATAAGATCATCAAGGAACACTTATATTGTATCATCAATGTATCATGTTATGATGATCCATCTATTATCTCAAATCGTAGATATATTTGATATGTATATTTGTATATAACATTATTTATCATCATTACAAATGAATTGAATATTGATATTATGAATCATTGGATCACCCCATTTGAAACCGAAATATAGGATGTGAGAATTGAAACTCCTCTTTCTTCTCTATTTTGTTCTGCTCCTCTAAATTCATCGACTGCACACAGGAGAAGAGAGGGAAAAAAAGTATCTCTCGTTCAGTTATTCTCACTGCACTCTCTACTCGTCCAAACTACAGCGTAAAGAGAATCAATTTTGGAGTGATCTGAATTTCAAATAGGCATTTGTTTCCTTCGTAGCTCGAACTTTGTATCTATATAGGTTATCAAATGAATATCAAAATACTTTCAATCCCTTTCGTTTGTGACTTTTTTTTTCTTTCCAACTAATGAAGTTACAAGAGAGAGTTCTTCTAATTGAATTTTCTCATCAATTGCTGAATCAAATGACTTGATTCGATTTAAAACTCTGCAATAACATTTCATGAAACATTTAGTAGCGGCAGCAAACGAAATGAGAACATTTCACTCAAGTCTCAGGTCCATATTTCACTGCCGTTATCATTTCGAAATTATTCATCACACGTTTTCAAATTGATGATCACTGTGGGTATTATGTTTCTCAGCCATACAGTGCTAAATTTTCAACAATGAAAAGTTTGGAACGCGAGAAAAAACTGTTCACATATTTCTCCTCCCCCCCCCCCGCCCTTCATCCATCTGAATTCCATAGCATATAATTCTAAAAAGAGCGTATTTTTCAATACCTTTTTGTTCAATTTCAATTTTTTTATGATTTAATCATTCCAACATTCTCAAGGTACACACTACTAAAAAGAAAAAAAAATCACCAACAAAGACAAAAATAAAGAATATCATATTTCAAATGCCAAACTGTAATATCTTGATGTAACGTATCACATTCCGGTATGAAAAACGGAACCGGAATACCGTTCCGGTACAAATTATTCCCCAATTTATACAAACGAGATTGCTAAATTGTGCCACAAAACACATTTCAACAAGCATCGATCGCACGTCTCGAGTCTTCCTCTCAAACGTGGACTGAAAATGTTGAACTATAATTTCACAAAAGGTTCTAGAGCGTAATTGTGTTGAGAACACAAGGATCTCTTACGTGCCTCATAATTGATTTCATCTTGCATACCAGACCGTCTCAACCGCTTCCAAAGTACACTTTCTACAGTATTACATTCGCATTTTACAAATGGTTACGTCCCGTAATAATATGTTCCGGTTATATGTATCTGGTTGCTGGGAGAAAATGGGAGTTCACTCAGAGAGTGGTATCTGTTTTTTCTGTCGTAACTTCGAAACGGTACGAGATACAAACATTCTATCACTTCAGAAATAAATGCAGATCGTTTTGATACTCTTGAGATGGTTTACGTGGAAACGATTTCTCTCAATCTCAATAACCCCTCATTTATGAAAACTTTTTATCTGGTCCTGGCATTTCTTTTTACAGAATACCAATCAGGTATAGAATGATCATGAATGAAGAGAAATAGTAATAAATGATAAATTATGAATTGGAATTGATTCTGAATCCAATCCTAATTGACTTTAGAGATTGCAAATATGAAATCTAATCGTATGAATGATTTCTTGGGAAATTTAAATACGGATCCTCTCGAAGAAAATTGAACGATATCAGATAAATTCAAAAGTTGGACTTGAAAAAAAATTTAAATCTGGAACTTAAGTTCAATTTCTCAGCTGTGACTTCGTTAAGATCCAAGATTCATAGCTTTCATGGATACAATTTTAAGGATGTGAAAGAATATGTATTTATATATTATTAGAATCACACAATTCCATACATATCACGCCATCCAAAAATTATCCAAAAATATATTTATACAGTTGTATTCATATATATATGTTTGAAATCGAAGTTCATACTTAGAATGCATACCAGTCTGGAAATATTGACAAAAAATGCTTCAAACTGGTAAACATTTTCCATCCTACTGAAATTCTGATTTTGTTTGCAATTCAAAAGTTATTTTCAGAAACCTAATACTCCACTAAATCGTCTCTCAAAAAGGCTTATCATTTTTTACAGGTATACCAATATTTCTGCTTTTCAGCTTTAAAAACAACTCAGTGGATAGTAGAATTATAATTCCTCTTCAATGACGGATCGTTTTCGTCAACATTTCCCATCCTATTGAAATTTTGATCTTATTTATAATTCAAAACTTATTACCAAAGACCTAATATTACACTGAATCGTTTTTCGAAAAGGCTTATCACTTGGTCACAGGTGTAGCGATATTTCTGATTCTCAAGTTGAAAAACAACTCAGTGGATAGTACAAAAATAATAATTCCTCTTCACGAACACGATGTTTTCCGATGACGGATCGCATCGTTTTGTTCGCAAGAAAGGCACAAGATGAATGCCAGAGATATAAACTTCTATACATTCGTGCGGTGTAATCAGTCAAAGTCGGGTGACGTATTCGTACGAACTCTTATACAGTACAGCATTTTCTTAGCGTTCGAGTGGTGCGTTATAAATCATATTTTGACGTTCGGATATTAATGAATAAATTATTTGCGTTATGAATATGTTTCGTAATTGATAAAACTTTGTTCAGTGAGAAAGAATGCGGCGCAAGAATCGTATTTGAAATTCCCGACATGATAATTTGATTGTACGTGATATAATCATGGATGGAGTAATTATGATTTTGTTTTACGGCAATTTGATAGTCGATATGAATTTTCACAGATGAGGTTTTGACTCGTTTCATATAGAACATTGATTTGTGTGTTTTCAATTGACTAAATTTGCGAAACAAAATACTGGGTTTTCTGAAGAGACGACCACGCTCAGGCAATATCATATATCATTTCATTAAATCAATTCATTCAATTTCAATTTTAATTATTTCCATTTGGGGCTTCCAATAACAGAAGTTATATACAGTATTAAATGAATGTATATATATATATATATATATATATATATATATATATATATATATATATATATATATATATATATATATATATATATATATATATATATATATATATATATATGTGTGTGTGTGTGTGTGTGTTTACACTTGATTTTGAAAATTCTTGAACTCTGAAAATAGACATAAGCGCTCATTTTGTAAGCGGTTTTTGAACCAAGTGGATGAAAATAAAAGTATCGATGAATACTTAGAAATGCTGAAACTGAAGGTGCAAATTAAGGTTTCCTGTAACGAGGCTGATTCAGTTATTGCAAGGTAAGATAAACCATTTATAACTAGGGGTCGTAAGCTGTATATGCTACAAAGCCTGCTTTTTCAATAGTTAGTCGTCAGTTAATTACTTGTAAACATGTTATCTCTTGGTTACATGTGTTTGTTTATTGACAAATCAGTCGATTAACCTAACGGACTGTTTAACGTACTATCGGGAAATGCCTCAGGTCCGTTTATCCGATAGTTTCTCAAGACTCCGATAGATTAAACGACTGATTAGAATCGATAAAATACCAGGCAATTATGGTAGACAACGAAAGTGAATTAAGTAATTATGAAAAGCACAAAACAAACATTAATAGATTGAATAAACAATTTAGAAGTCGATTATCGTTTTACGAAACACTGAGCTGGCAACCTCAGGTGTGAAGAAGAGGCAATTTAGCGAAATATCACATTTTTAAGGAGAAGGAGGAAGGAGAAGGTGTAAGAAGAAGAGGAGTATATGGGAAGATGTGGAAGAGGGAATTAAGATTGTGGGAAGAACGGTGAGCATGGCGAATATTAATAGAGATGGAAGAAGAAAGTGGAGAAGAGGAGGAAAAGGATGGAGATGAAGATGCGACAGGATTGGCCAGCCGGTATTATTTAAGAGACCCTAGATGATGGTGTTTTGACACCCCCCGACCTGACTTGTTGGAACCGGGCGAAAGATATTTATTTACCATCACATTTTTTATTATAGCTCCCTAAAGGTATGAGATATTAAGATTCTGATACGGGACAAACAAATATATTTTCAGTAACCACAAGACGTGCGACACGACTACAAGACTATTCACAAGTGTGAGCTATTCAGCCTACATCGCATCACTGTCAAACGAATACAGATAAAATATATTATTTGGGCTGTATACATTTGACAATTAAAAGATGATACGATTTTAATAGTTCTTATTTTTACCATCTTGATTGTAGTTATTGAAAACATATTTGTTTTTTCCGTATTGGAATTCTGATAACTCAAATCGTTAGGAAGCTATCACCAGAAAACTTATATTTCACTCAATCGACTATTATGTACAAGGTCGCCTTTTGACCCATTTCCTTCAGAAAACATCGACAAAACCGATTGTCAGAATTCAATCAATTCGAAATGTTGTCAATAAAGTGAACTGTCAATAATTCAATTCGTACAGGGCTTCAGTTCGTCCACAGATAGACCGTTCGTCTCGGACAGTTGATGCGGTGCTTGTTCAGATTTTGCCGGTCGGGCGCGGCTTCGAGTCCCGCTCGAGGCATGGATGTACGTGGACGTCCGTTCACCCCCTCGTTCATCCCCCGCGTGAATCCTTCACGTTCACGTTTTCACGCGTGAATCCTCTACTCGTATAATACCTACTCCAACTACTTTATTACTTTTTATATATGAGAAATACGTCAGAATTTTCAATTTGTACTCGAAATTCACTATTTTAACCCAGAGTTAGGCCCTTTTTGAAGGGCATTGTGGATTTTTTTCTGCTGTAATTGTAATTTTCTTTCTGTATCAGTGTATTTGACCAATAAAAAAATCTCTACTCTTTCTCAGCAAACCTTGTTTCGGAACATCAAACATACACACTAATCGTATCTGAAATTATAGAGATCATTATTTATCGAGGACTTTAATCTCATTTATTTAGCAACTAGATTTTGATTTACGATAAACTTATTATATACAAGTTTGATCTACGTTGTTATCTGAGTAATACCGTTAGGCTCAAGATGAGTGAAAATATAACATTGCCATCCAAGCTGATGAAAAAAAATTAGGCTCAGGTTTGAGATAGACCTAGGATTGAAAGTCTCTCTCAGAAGGCGCCTCCGGATAACTACAATAAGCAATTACAGTTCTAGTTAGCTATTTTACGAATCATTTTGTTCTTCACTCTCGTTTTCGCATGCCATCACCTCGAGTAACTATGGTAATTAACGAGTTAATTGACGGTATATCTAGCAATACTCTAATTACCCACATTATTCCAGAATACGCGGTAAGCATTTGTTGTAAATGGCTTTCATTACTATGTGTATTGACAGTATATTATTATAACCGAACAAGGTTATAATTAGGTATATAGACCAAATAAAATCGGTCACGTTTTTCTTATCTCTATTCTCCTTGAACAAAACGATGAACTAAATATATACAACAACAATAATGACTTTAACTACCATCAAGTACGTAAAAATGATTTGTGATAATCCCCTTCTTTTGTTTTCTTATTCACACAATACATTATTGATGCACGTATTAATCTGATTTAAAGTCAGCATCATCATTCCACTTTCATTCCAATTATTTCTAGACTTAATAAACTTATATTTTGTTGCTCGTTCAATTGTTGAGTCATTATTCTTCCAAATATCACCTTTCATTCTGATATTTCGAAATGATTGACAATTTTAAGTTCAAGACAAAATCTCCATTAAAGATACAGCCTATATATATGTGTATATATATATATATATATATATATATATATATATATATATATATATATATATATATATATCAGTGGCTATTTATCTCAGTTGGTTAGAGCTTTGAGTACAAACCAAGAGGTCCTGGGTTCAAGCTCCAAAATGGTCACATTTTTATGATTTGACAAAAACGTTCATATATATATATATATATATATATATATATATATATATATATATATATATATATATATATATATATACATATATATATATATATATATATATATATATATATATATATATATATATGTATATATATATATACATATATATATATATATATATATATATATATATATATATATATATATATATATATATATATATATTCTTAAATACCACATCAATTAGACTATGCTATTCAACGAAAGTGTTTACATACTGAAGTATAAATCATAAACAACTGTGCATGAATGTTCAACTTACAGGTGAAGTTGTGTTGGGCGGGCAAGCGTGCTCTCCGGGGGACGACTATAGCCTAGAGTGTGAACCGCTTCCAACCAGTGCTAGCGAACGACTGGCGTTGCCAACGCGACCAGCGAGGGGGGCTCAACCCGACCGATAACTTTCTACAGGCGGACAGCGTTGTTACGACCGTGTGCGAGGAAGATATGTGACGTCACAGAATACCCGAATGATTCCGAACTCTGGCGAACCATTTCATGTCATTTGTTTAATTTAGTATTTGCAATTTGTTACATACAGATGATAAATGTTCTTATTACTGTACAACCAACTGGTTTTGAATTCATACAATGAAATTA
Organism: Brachyptera risi; assembly: GCA_964007535.1. Taxonomy (NCBI): domain Eukaryota; kingdom Metazoa; phylum Arthropoda; class Insecta; order Plecoptera; family Taeniopterygidae; genus Brachyptera; species Brachyptera risi. The sequence goes on from OZ023332.1 coordinate 40,857,859, forward strand.
ATTATTTAAAAAAAGAAAACAAGAACCATAATGAATCAAGGAAATCTTCAACTTGACTCTACGAATATTGAAAATGAATAGAAATTGCATTGTATCATAGCTTATTCCAGTCTCCAATAATTCTGTTTGTGATAGCCTACGTTCCAGCAAGAAATGAATTGGAAATAGAAAACATCTCCAAAATCGGTCGCTCAAAAAAAATTGTCCCATAATCCGTGGCCAAAAGCCTTGAAAAAAGTAACGTGGGATGGAATCTCAACCCCTTTTACCCTCGCACCAAAGGCACACTTCATACCAATATGCCACGGATTGCTACGAAAATATTATGAGAACATTTGAAAGATATCCCACTTGGGCCCCGGATTCCAATGATTTGTCAAATACTACCTCATTTTGATCGATTGATTCATCAATAAATCACCACAGATAACTAGGGAAGATGACAAGCTAGCAATCAACCAACTTCTAACAAACTATTCAGAAGTCGAACCTAACGATCAGTGTTTGATGAACTTTGAATTAGTTGATAAAGTCCCAATTAACGTAATTGAATTGCTTTGATACCAATGCTATTTTATGTCGCCAATCCTAGGAGAGAACGCTAATCCTCAGATTAGTACTTAGATATGATCTTCAGATTAATACTTTATTGTTACTGAAGAGATTATTACAGATAGTAGTTACTAGATTAGTAACTGATCCTTACGATAGGGTTATCCTGACCACGTTACTTTTCCCCAGTCACGGTCGAAATAGCTATCAATACACTTCGTAACGAAGCCGACCTAGATCTCGGAGCCGACCTTGCTGTTAGGTCGACATCGGCTAGCACGCAAACCGTTGCCCTTATCAAGACGCTACTAACAGAAGGACACGCATTGTCTTCAGTGCGCCGGCGCCGCATTAGAACTGCTTCACGTGTCAAGATGATTAACTTCACTCTTTTATCACGGTGAATTGGTCGAAATGTTATTTTTTTAATAATTTCCATTCTCGTCCAAATAACTAGTACATGACAGATGTTTGTACATTATATGGACCGTCAACCATAATACTACAACTATTTATAAGAAGAATAAAATAATATGAATAAATAGAAATGAATAAATATACAATACCAGACCCATCACAAATAAAATTCACTCATGGTGATAAAAAGTCATTTGATACGTCATAGATAATTAAAGTTATAAAACAAGTGACAGATGAGAAAATGTTCTGAAAAATGTATATGTATATTATGATAATGCTCAGGTATACTTTGAATCTACGAAAGAAAGTGATCTATCAGAATGGTAAACAGAAATATCACCTTAAATATAACCCGTGATATTCATACGATATCATTTATCGTCAGAACTGGAATTACGATAATAAACACAGCTACATCTTTCAAAACTTTCAATCTTTGAAGTAGGTGATATCATGTAGCTGTCGAAGTGTTCATTCAGTTAGAACAACTTTTTCTTTCATGGATGCAAGTTCATACGCAATGTTGATATGTAGTTCGAATCTGATCACTTGGTACTTTCATCTCAATTGAGTTGAGTGCATGGAAATTAGGTTATTCAATAAGTTTATAGGTTATTTCATCTGCCAATACCTAAAATTCTCATAGAGCCAATTTTTGGGTATGATATATCCATCATGACAAAATCATGCTCATTATGAAGTGCTTTGAAATGTGGTTAATTATTGAAGACTAAGAGACCGTTTAAATTTATCATCGAATTGTCATTGTGAGTAGCTCTTGATTTGAACACTAACGAATAGAAGACCTGGACTCTGGAACTAGCTAGGCGTGGCACGTTATTCCAAGTGGTTTATTAGATATAAGGGTCCAGAACTTATACCGCGACTGCGACTCGGAAAAACCTATTAAAAAGTAACTAGCTTCAACTGACTTGGGGATGCGATTGGATACTGTTTATTGGTGGAGCCACGGCGGATAACACATCACAAATCACTCAAATGTTTTGTTTTTATTTTTACTTCAACTACTTTATTACTTCTAATGTTTGAGAAATGCGTCCGAATTTGAATTGTACTTATAATTCACCATTTTAATCCACAGTTGGGCCTTTTTTGAAGGGCTTTGTGGATGTTTTTTGTTGTAATTTTGATTTTTCTTTCTGTATTAGTGTATGTGACCAATGGAAAAAAAGTAGAGCTAAATAAAAAGGCAATTATTCCTATATTCGCATTGTTGTAAGTACGATCACGAGGTGGGAAACAAAATATGTAAGGTTTTTGTGATCCAAGAGACCGGGACTTTGTTATAATTTTGTATTGTCATGATATTTAGCCCCCCCTAGAGAACATTATCATATCCGAGTCCAAGTATCATGTAGCTAGCTAGGCCTAGAACGTTACTTCAAGTGGCAGTCCAGCAATACACTGTTCACATTATGTTAATTTAGTACTAATTGACATCAATCGCTGACTCCGTTTACAGAACGAAGTTAGAGCGCTTGATGACAGCTAGTACTGAACTGTTCCCTTCACATTACGTTACTGACATCAGTTAGAGGCTTAACAGCTGTTAGTGAACATGGTGTGTACAACGGTATCAGTTAAAGATTTTATTTCAAATTCGAATGCAAAAATCATTATATTCTATACATAGGAAATTACAGTTTTAATAAATGCACAGTTTTCATTTTTCACTTTGGTCACACTTAGGTGCATGGTTTGTATTATTAAACACACCTTTGGTATAGATAGATATCAGCATAAAAAAATAGGTGAATGAAGATATTGTGTTCCTTGAATTATGGGAAGATCCAATTAAAGGAATAATGAATGCAATTTCATGCAGTCATGTAGCAGTGTTCGATATTAGATACTGAAGAAAAATGGAAAATGAAAAATGTATAGAAGACTGCATAAGAAAAAAATTCTTGTGTGCGGGCTGAAATAAGTAGAATGTTGTTCAATTCACGATATTCTGGTGAATTTCTGCAATAATATTGATCCTGAATTTTGTTTTGCATTTTTTTTTCAATTTCATGATTTTCAAAATTTTCAAAATTTTTCAAAATTTTCAAAATTGTCATGATTATATGATTATTGCTCGCTTATCAACCCCACCAACAGCTAGGTTATACGGGAGTACGAATGAGCAGATGATTATGAAACTATGAATTGATGATTAGTGAAAGGACGTTTACAAAAAACGAACGCCTTATGCGAACTCAAACCCACACAGAACGGCGACTTCAATTTCTGAAGCGGTGCCTCAGCCGACCGAGCTACCGAGTGTGGCACACAATTTTCGTTTTGCTATTAGTAGCTCGATTTCATTAGATGTGACGCGGGACATTTGATGTGTTTGACCTGTTAATGAGGCGATATCCCGTCCAATCAAGAGCGTAATACGAGTTTAATCAGCAGCCAATAAGACTGGATTACGTCATGCTGGTTTAGCACGCGTCGATGCGAGAATCTTCTGTACAATGGCGTCCAAACGAAGCATGTTACGAATACATTAACAGGAATCACCCTTCTAGCATTTATGACGAGGAATTATGTTTATTACCAGTAAAAGCATTTGTAGAAATGTGTTAATCGTAAGCTAATCGGTGACTTAATAGCGTGATATAAATCATGCAAACTAACCCTTGTTTTCCATTATGGTTACAACAAAAAACTGTATGGGAATTGGTGAATTCTATATAATTGGTTTTCGTGATGGAATCCATTCATTTATCATCAATGCTGGTAAGAATTTTTTGAAAATAAGAATATCTCGGAATATTTCCTAGAGGCTCGCCCATTTTTCGTGTTCATTACATCTGGGCCCGGAACGCCCCGGATTCACAAAGAGTTCTACCTCTAGGATGACTTAAGTTGAGACTGTTTCATTGAGCTAAGACTAATATTGGTCTTAACTCAGTGAAATAGTCCCAACTTGAGACCTATATTGGCCCTCAGTTATTAAAATTGTCATAACTTAAAACGTCATAACGGTGAGACTATTTGTGAATGCGGGCACAAAAACTTAATTAATGCTAATACACTTATATATGCTTTTTTGTATATTCAATTGAATGACAATTACTGAACAGGTCTCCACTACTATACCACTGAAAAAAATATATATACCTGGAAAATTCATAATGGGATGATGCATGAAATTGGATTACTCCAGAAAATGTCAGATGTGGAAACTTGACTCAAATATATGTTCTGTAAGAAGGTACTGATTAAAATTCATGAGTGAAAGTTATATTTTTGAGTTTACAAATATATTACATATGTGCCCATCATGTGAATGATAAAATATTGAGAGGATTTTTGTTTGAATCGAGGAATTTATGTTACTCTGGTATTGGCTTCAAACTGGAAAAACATTGGGAATACATCCCTACAGTCAGAGTGGGGCTTAGAGAGGGTGAGGACTATCGTCAAGATGTATTATGAGAATTGATCGAAGAAAAACTTGAAAAAAAAATCATCCAAAAATGAATACTTGATTCTCAGTCATCGCCAACCCCACAAAGCCCCACCCCCATATTATAATTATTAACTTCTGATTTTCTTTCGGATATAAGATTAGAAAAGAATCCATTTTAAAAACGATCAATCAGTCAACTCGAATGATGCCGTGAAGAGTATAACGTATAATTTAATACAAAAAGTTGGTCTCAACTTTTGATAATGCGTTTCTATAATGAAGTGGAATGTTTGTTCAGTTCATTTCCTGAAAACAGAAAAAACGACTCCTCTGATCTACTTTGACATGTTTTTTTTTCAGTGCCCCCTCCCTCCTCCCCCCCCCTTCCCCCCTACGGGGACATCGGCAAAAGTAGTAGTGTTGAACTGCTCCAGCGGCTGCAGATCAATATGGTATGGCAACACTGTGCGCAGATGCAAACCAGTTTGGGAGTTGGTTTGCGCAGCTCATTGTCACCAAACGAAGTAATGGTGAAAAGTCGGTAACATAATACAGACACAGAGAAAGGAAGAAAAAAGGGAGAGAGAAAAGGGGAAACGTGATTAAAAAACAAAAACGATTGCAATCTAGTATTAAAGAAAATGTAGTCAAAACGGGAATGATAAATCTTGTACGTAATTAAGCTATCCTTTCATCAACTATAAAAGGAGTACCATACCAACTGAATATTGTGATAACTCCGTGAAATTCATAATCTCGGTTTGACGTCGAATAAACTCGATTTAGCATAAAGAAATTCAAGGTATTTCAAGGATACAGTTACTTTTTTTATTGGTAAACCTCGCTCAAAAAAAGCAATATCCACCGAAACTATATACACCTATTCAGATAAATATTGGTGAAACTCACTTTAAAAAATTAAACTACCCAAAACCTCACCCCCATTCACGTTCTCATTAAAATATTACATCACTTCAAAAAATTATGTTTACCAATACTTCACACCCATCCAGGTTCTTATTGTCAAACCTCGCATTGAAAATAGTATTTTCCGAAATTATACACCCATTTAGGTGATATTTATTCATTTATTCATTCATTCTTCTATTTATTCATTCATTTATTTTCATTTTCGTCCAAGTGGATTACAATACAAAATGGAACATATTTTTGTGTGAATTACACGGAGAGTCAAGGATAGAATAAAATATTATGTGTCACACACAACAAACAAACAAGAAAATATACATAAATTGAAATAAATGGTAGATACTATTTTTTTTCATCCTTAGCCTTAATTGGGGAACAATGATTTTGTATCAAGTTTCGATGTCATTAAAAAAAAAAAAAAAAAAATTATAGATACCTAGCAACAACCAAGTCAAGTATAACGGAATTAAGAACAAGTATAAAATCAAGTAACTACAAAAAGTACATAGATATTAAAATCAAAAGGTTATATGCCTAATTGAAAGGAAAAATGAAAAGTTAAAAGTCAATTGGTCAATGGTTATAGTTTGAAGTGTCAATTTGTGATATAAAATGAAGGTCTGAGATGAATTATGTGTGTTATGTAGGTAGACATCCATCTTCTCTCGTGGATACAAGTATATTCACCTTAGTGAAGTTCCATGTTCTTGTTCATTATGCAAGACAAAAGGCTCGAACCGCTCTGGCATCGGACATAGATATTCACCAAGGCTTTGTTAGACGATGAATTATAATACGGGCTGAAATTCCGCGCGAATTATCTTGAGTAGATGTAAAGGAGAGCATTTCGAAACTGGAACGCATAAGTTAGTTTCTGGACTGAAGAAGAGTTATTTCAGTTTCGGAGTTAATTGCAGATTGTGCGATAACGGGTATTGAGAGTTGAGAATTGGAAATTAAAGAGAATTCAAAATTAAGAGATGGAATGCGTATTTGATAATTGATCAGAACATTTAAGGAAGTGCTTTTTCAAGATTGATTCATCAGTTCAATTCTTTTGAATTAGTTTGAGTCAATGTTCAATTTTCATTCCAATAAATTCACAGAAGATAAATGTGTGGGGTGTTGCAGTTTTTAATTCAGATACTAATACCTATATTATTCAATACGTTCCACACGTCAAATTGTTATGTTCATCAGCAAAATTATTTGCACCATATCGTTATGTATTTTTATAATATTTTCATATTTTTCTGTATTTTTATAATATTTTCATATTTTTCTTCATTTTTATAATATTTTTATATTTTAATAAATTTTTATAATGTTTCACCACGCTGTATCTTGAGGTATACCATTTATAAATGGACGGCCGTCAATAAATGTTGATTTCCTCCTCCCTCCCCCCCTCTCTCTCTCTCTCTCTCTCTCTCTCTCTCTCTCTCTCTCTCTCTCTCTCTCTCTCTCTCTCTCTCTCTCTCTCTCTCTCTCTCTCTCTCTCTCTCTCTCTCGCTCTCTCTCTCTCTCTCTCGCTCTCTCGCTCTCTGAAGGAATATCATACGGATATGTTGTGATACATTTCAATATACTTACAACAACTTTTCAACTTGATGGCTGAGGTAAAATCGTGTGCGAAAAATAAAACTCGAAAAGGATCAAATATATACCAGTACTTTATGAATTCTTTATTTCGATATTCTTCGTCAACGTCAATTTACCTGGATTACTTTAAATCTTCTAGCAATCAATAGTGTTTCACCTGCTCACCTGTTTCTGATCCCGGACCGAAGTGATTATAAATTACTGGAATAAATGTATACCTTCTAATTTAGATGGGAAAATATCACGATTTTGATTGCGAATATATTTTCATGTTTTATGTTAAGTACCGTATCATGTCCAGCTCACTTCATATTGAGAAGACGCAGGCGCTCTACATGGGCTTGCTGTTCGCTCGCTTCATACTCGAGTTTAACATGCATCGTGTGCTAGGCGAAACCCGTAGACTAGCCCGCCGAACTCATATTCACGTAAACGCCGTCAATTCCCCAGCTCACACTTCTGATATATTTCACTTTTTTCGGTATTAAAAAAAATGTATCTAGGTTTTCGCATTTTCGACATTTTTTCATTTTCCATTTGAAGAATTTGAAAAATTACGAATTTCCTGTTCAAAATTCTCTAAATGCGATAATCTCTGTTTTTCAATTATTAACATAATTCAAAAACAATCATATTGATATCTCAAAAAAACGGCCGTGAGAGTTTGCGGCGTGAAATACGAGCGCCTGAGGCCTCTTAAGGCTATAACTTTTATTGTAATGTAATAAATATGTAATTGTGATAAATAGCCTCGCTGTTGATGTGCCTCAGAACCCTAAGATTCATTCAAATATGTAATTATTGTGATACCTTTTTAAAAATACTGTGAAATAATACTGTATACAAAACTATTTATATATGCATATATGATTACGTCAAATCGATTGCATAACTTTGTTCATACGGTACCAAGTTATTTTTGTATTCATTGAATATACTAATTTCCTCCAACAAAGGTCAGTGGTTTAATAAACATCACTCAGAATTGCGAAATTACATTTCTTCATCAATTCATGAACCCCACAGTAAAATGATAAAAATTAAATACAGTCGTAATAATATTTATCTTGAACACATTTATTTTGGGTTCATCAACGCAATATCATAATAAATAAGATTCATTAACGTTGCATCGGAATAATGTGATGAAAAAACTTTTTATAATTATATATATAGAACAAATAAATTATGTTGTTTATTATTTTAGTCTGTTTCCAAATTGGCTTTCAATATATTCTACCACCAAGATTTGTGATACTATTTCTCAATGAACATTAATTTGATTCAAATAAAAATGAGTATATGAATTAGAAATCAAGGCGCAAGTCATACGGTAATAAAATTCACCACGAAAACTAAACTTCAAACTTCACAGTAATGAAACATCCCGTTTCCTATAGCATGTCACCAATACACAAGCGCGAGGGGAATACACTGAAATCCCCCTCTAAGACTCTCCAAATGACCTTATTAATGCCAGACACGGCAAGGTGTTGAGAAAGAGGGTCATCCCTAAGGCTATGACGTCATCGCTGGTCACGTATCTCAAGCTTCAATGATGTTTCAACCCCCGGTTCATCCCTTAAGTCCGTATCACACTTGGTCGCAAACCGCGGTACCAACCCAAGCGTGACGTACATGCGGAAAGATAAATCTCACTGAAGTCAGAGGTCAAATTTTTGTATATTGTGACCACTCAAATCTCAACTGACGTGTCTTTAAGGCGTCTCCAGTCTTAATAGGGCAGAAATTATCCGCCAGGATGATTTCAAATTCAGTAGGAAAGTTTGAATTATATTATCAGTGTATTTATTACCATTCAATATTTATTACCTGTTGGTGTTGATTTTGTATTTTGTGTTATGCTGGGCTCTATACCTGCGTTATTCGGATTGCGAATTCGCTAAGCGGTTTTTTAAGCCTCCTTGATGATAAAACGACCAATCAGTGACGAAAGTTACGCGATTTCTGATTGTTGAGCTCGCCTCAATTCCACGGCCTTGCGAAAGCGAAACACAAATCGCGTTCGTGGAAGGACAGCATTAGTGTGTTTTTAGAATATGATATATTACAGTGTTACTTTCATGTACTTTCACATGCTATTTATATTATTCATGTACAAAATCTGGCTTACAAGCTATTTAATGAATTAATAATAATACAAAAATCATGAAACTTGAACATTACAGATACTGAATTAGTGAATACATCAACTGATGGAAAAAATATCTGTCGAAAATGCTTATCAGTCAAACTTTATGATGACAAATGTGATGAAAACACTTGTGTGTAACAGTAATACTGGATATTTTGCCTTCGTTTTCTTACCTCACCGCGTATCATTACATACAAATAACACGAAACATATTGTGAATGTTTATTACAGGTGAACATTATTTTGGAGGATACTTCTCTACATAGAATGAAACAGTTCCACCACAATATGTTCGAACGGAAAACCACTGCGATCGTTTTTATGTTACGTTGATACTGAAAATGTCACGTTGTGGGTACTGTATGAAAACATGAGAGTAAACTCTACTTGGTGGAAGGTAGAAAAATGATTTCATCAATAGAATACACAAACATTATACTCTTATCCATATTCATGAATAGGAAATAGAAGATCTGACAGCTGATAGCAGATGGAAAATTTCCACTTCTGTTCCATTCATCATTGACAGAGCGCCTCTCAAAAGCACGTATTCCAATCGAATCAACACGTTCATATTGATTTTCTTAGTCTCAATAATTATCATTCAACAACCATTTTCATTTTTTGAAATATGTTTTGGTTGCTGTAACCGTATCTCATTATCACCTAACCTCTGAACTTTTCACAGCTAACAGAATGCGATCTGAGCGTCAATATCTAAGTGAAAACAATTGAAACAAGACCTTCTTCATCAATAAAAAATAAATCATAATAAGTAATGAATGTAATAGGGGAGCTGTGAGGTAATTTTTCGGATCTCAAGGTGTGTATATATATTTATATATATATATATATATATATATATATATATATATATATATATATATATATATATATATATATATATATATATATATATATATACATATATATATATATATATATATATATATATATATATATATATATATATATTTATATATATTATATATATATATATATATATATATATATATATATATATATATATATATATATATATATATATGAATAAATATATATATATATATATATATATATATATATATATATATATATAAAACCAACCAAAGATATGTTGATATGTTCCAACTCATCCATCAACGGGGAAACACACAACGCGTTTTTCTAGTATTAGGATATGTTGGTATTACTACATCGTTTCCAATCTGTTTGTGATCAACTGTTCACCAGTTCTTGTTCACAGTTGTTCACAACGTCGTCACAACCGAGTGTGACGTGGTCTCGTCTTGTCACGGCGGGCTTGAGACCATAACAGCCTCCGCAGAGTCAGTCCATCACACAACAAATAGCTCGAACGTGTTTTGTTCTGTAGCGCTTGACAGTTCAGTCAGTCTATGTGGCAGTGATTTATCAGACATATCTAGAGTTGGATCTGAGTTGGTGGAACAGATTTACAACTATTTGCGAAGCGATGTTTGGGATTAGGTTAGGTTGCATTCCTGAAATTGTGAAGTGTAAACTGTTCAAATATTAGGTAATTCACTATATTGCTGAGTAAATAAATTTTGTGATAAACAGATTGATGTTCGAATTGATTAATTTATTCTGTAATTATTCATTTCTTTGATGGAAATAAACATCAAGTATGATTATTATTATGTTTTTTACTGTCATTGTCATTTTTGAAAACTTCACCAATTAGATCCAAGAGAGTTTGGATTGAGACCACAAAGGCGATTTCATCACCTCGAGTTCTTAAAAAATTATTAATAAAATTGAAAACACGATTCTAATGTATTTTCAATGTTCATTCAAAGTGACATTTAATCAAACTCACTTTGTTTTTCTACAGAGTTGTGAGACCCAATTCGAAATTCATTCCGAATAGATTATACATCGACAAGAAAGTTGGGCCTATTAGCAGAAACCTGAATTAATTAATGATGAAATATGTATTTAAAAATATATATCATCACAAATGATAATCTGAGAAAATTATTCAACAGTCTATACCATTTTTGAAAACAATAATTTCATGTAAGAAAAACGTAAATTGAAACCAAAGTAATTGCTAGAAAAGCCAGACGAGATCAGAATAGGAAATGACATTTGTCAACCGTACTAAAATAATGATGTAGCATTAAACACGATGCTCGGATAGTTTCATAAGAAAATACGTGTCAGTTGAGAACTTTAAAATATATTAAACTGGTGGAGGTGCCGGGTTAATGACGTCAAAAACTCATAAAACGTGAATTGACGAAAATCAAGATATTGGTGGAAGTGCCCGGAATAAAATTCGAAGCAGGAATTGAATGAATGTATTTGCTACACTGAAGGTCCATTCGCAATGCAACACTAACGTTAACGCGCAACAATAATGCTAACGCGGAAAGTGTTTGTCTTATGGGATGTCCCTGGTCTATTCACAACCACCGCTAACGATAACACTAAGATAAACGCAAACACCAAGCTGCAAGCTCCAAGCTTTCACCATGACGTCACTGTGAAACATTAGAATCAGCCAATAGAAACATTTGAAATTGACGACTCGAAATGGGTGTGGCTTCACCAGCCAGCCAGTTGGATCTATATTACTTGTGGTCATTCGAAGATACCCCGATAGGATATTTTAATTTCACTACAGTTCTCACAGCCCGGTTGATTGGATGTTATGATTTGTGACGTCATGGAGGTGGAGTCTGCGAGTCGTCAATTGTGGAACAATTATATTAAACCTAGTATTAGATAAAACCTAGTATAATAATAGACCTAGTATTAGATAGTCCTAGATTAAACTGGCGTGTAAACCGAACCACCTGAAAGGTTGCCATATTTGGTTTGACGGTTGAGGGTGCAGTGATATGAAAAATAATTTTAGATTCTGACTGGTTAATATTTCCGTGTTTCACTTTAGTGTGTTTTGGAAACAGACAGTTTGGATTTCAAGTTCTTGTCATGCGTTGGACTTTGGCGTTATACACTGATGTTAGTGTCGTAATGCATTCTGAATGAGCCTCACAGGTAGATTACATCAAGGAATACACGAGGATGACGGGTCTACTATTCAAGCATATATCAAGAGATATAATGCCTCGCTTAAAAGTCCATGGGAGTCGATTACTACCGATAAGTAGTATACTAAGTATACTTGTATACTTGTTTACAAGAGAGGGAAATGTCTGCTAACACAAATGACTATCATTACCTACATTTATGTAGCTGTGTTTATTTCCGAATAATTCAATTTATTGAGAAGAGGTTCATGGTGGAAACCTCAACAACATCTCACAGAAGCGTTTAATGATCACTGTTCTGTCTTATGTGTAACACGTTTATTGTGTTTCATGTTATATTATTACTGGAGTTTATATAATTATTTGGTTGGTAGGCAACTTTCTCATTTTGTGAATACAATCGTTCATGTAATAAATCTCGAGCGAAATTCGAAGCAAAGACATTGAAGGTAGAGAGTTCCTAGTCTAGTTTATACACAATAGCATAGAAGTGAGTTGATCAAGTATCAGACGTACGAGTCAAAAAAATCTTTTCGAATTTATTTTTCACCAAGAATAAAATAGAATGATAAAACATGAACACTTTATGACTGAGCAAGCTGGTTATTAATGTAATCTACGAATAACGTGACTAAAAAGTATCCACAATTTTATTAGTACCGTGAAGTAACTTCTAGCATTGGTTTCTGAGAAAATGTAATGTTCAGAAATTAGGACTCTTAATCATGAATAAATTTCACCTCCATTCATTATAACTTAATTCTTCATGAAGGTCATGATATTTTCATATAGCATCATTGAGATTGTGTGTTGACATATACAATAAGTCTCAAGTTGACTAGGAATGCATGCCTGGAGGTTTGAAATTGTTACAATTTCAATTCTGGTTTTGAATTTTGTTTTTGCATACACAGAATCCATGATTCTTTAAATCACAGGGCTACATTGGGACATTATTCTAGATTATATATGGAGAAACATTTTTATCAGAAAACCATAGCAACCAGAAAAGTGAGAAGTAAACAAACTCTAAATGACATTTTTTGATTGGAAAACTCAATAGACATTGTTATCCCCTCATGAAAACAATATCTGGCATTAACTGAAAAAAGCCTCTCAATAGGCTTCTGTCAAGTAACAAATGACAAACAATCGTTACTATAGCAATACAGTGAACTGGTGGACTACCAAACATTCTGATTGGTCAATTCCAACTGGTGGACATTGTTGTCTGTCTCTTGCAACAATGAGTGACGTCACTTGACAGAAGCCTATATTATAATCTCAAATATAATCTTGATATTATTTTTAGTTTCAATAAGTATTTTGAGAAACGAGAATTATAATCGAGAACTAGTATGCAGTCTTCAATTTATTCTGTTTCCTTATCGCTTCATACTGGTAACCTTCTGGCCGACGTCTTTTATGATCGATGACTTTGAAGGAATAATCATAATAATAATTATAACTAAAAGCTCAGCATTCAGTAAAGTTCTAAAACATCTCGCATCTTATTTAACGATATGATGAATAAATATCAAACGCTAGGTTCCAACAAGGCAGGTCTTTGATGCAGTAACTTTCCAGATGTCGGAAATGTTGCAATCGTAATGTTGTAATGTTTGTAATTGTAAATGTTGTTAAAATTGTGTGAACATGTCGTAGTTGAATGGCTTCACATCATTCCGAGAAGTTGATTCAACAATAAACAGGTCCGTGTCAAGATATTTGAAGCCCCCAGGCCCGCAATTCCCCCCCTCCCCTCCTTATAGCTCCTAATTCAGTATAGTGCACTATCTCAGGAGTATGACGAGCACCGAGTTTTCATTCGAAAACACATTTTTAATTATTGTGTGGGCTATTACTATCACCCATCAATGAAAAAGATCATTATATTCATTTTCACCATTGAAATAATACATAATATAATGATAATATAATAATAATAAATAATAATAATAATAATAATGATAATGATATGTTGAAATAATAATATTGAAATTTTTTAATCGACAAGACAAAATTATTGCTGAGACAATATTGCACACTATAAGGAAACTAGCTATGGAGAACATTGTTTTCGATGCTCTCTATGCATTAGATGGTATCTAAAAACGCAAATAAATATTATATGAAAATCCACGATTTTACTAGATATATTTACTGATTATTTCACTTTTCGAAGGCTGACACCTCTTGAAATTTTTCCGCCTCTTGAGAATTTTCCGCCCTCGTGGGCCTAGGCCTCAATACGGTCGTAACGGTTACGCAATAAAATGTGTGCAAATATCAAATTCCAATATTCTGTACGTATGAGTGTAATATGAATTACGAGTATGATCGATTTCAGAGCCGTTGCGCATGCGTGGTTATCACATCATTAATCAATCACGCCAATGATTCCATGAAAAAAAAAACATCAAACTGGAACGAGAAATCTGTGAAAAATCTTGAATAATATTTTCTAGGGCAAGACTTTCGTATTCAGAGAAAATTGGTTTTTTTTCGCTCAGTCTAATCTCATGCTGAAAACATGTTTTGATTACTAAAACGGGTAGGTAAGTCAGCTGTGATGTTCAAATCTACTGACGGTGTACAATTGTCAGTATCAACCTTACATATAAACGATTGCCGTTACTTCACGGATCAACATGTTGTAGTGAAATTCCTTCATACCATTCAGAGACGTGTATTTTGGAATATCGTCGACCATATAATGAACATTCACAATATATTACGTGCTGTTTGTATATGTACCGGTACGCGGTGAGAAGAAAATTGATGGCAAAAAATCGTGTGTTACTGTTACATACAAGCGATCTTTACACGTTTGTTTTAACAGAATTTTGAGTCAGTACAATTTTTTAAAATAATCGTTGGCATCTTGTGATGTATTTTTCAATTTCAATTCTTGTGCTTCTCAAGCTTTATGATCACCCAATCCAATCATCCTGGAGTTTTTTTTTTCCCTATAGAGACTTGAGAATCCTTAATTCAGGAGACCGAGGTTCGATCCATGCCGGTTGCCTTTTTCTACCCGAGGTTCGAGATTTTATTCAGTCACTAAAGTAAATAATAATATTGTTTTTCTTTCCACGTTTGCCTTTTTAGTTTCCAATAATTATCTTTTCTGCATCCATCTTACAATACACAAAACAATTCGTATTTCGAAAATAGTCAGGGCCTATCTATTAGTTGGGGCTTTTTTATTCAATAGTTAGGGTTTTTTTATTCAATAGTTAGGGCCTAATATCTTGCCTCTGATGAGATTTCTAATCAAAATTGATGATATAATTGAAATATGAAGTATAAATTCCAAATATTATATAAATTGATATTTCGTAAATGAATCTCATTGAAGTGATATGTTTGTGAATTATTGCTACAAATGACTCGGATATAATTGATTCCACGGAAGAAGAGAATCGAATAACTTATTAATGATTTCAAATATCAGTAATTAAACGTGACCACGTTGAACCTTGAGGTTTCATCGCTGTTGAAAGATGCAGTTGCATTTTTTTATCGCAAATCTCTTCGAGGAAAAAAATCATGATGATCTAAAAATACAACAGTCATACGGATTCACGTTATGTGGTTCTTATTTTGTGAATACAAGTGTATTGAATGGCAGACCAAGGTGGCATACAAACTTCTGTTACCTGCACGACGTTTCAACTCGCTTGCTACTGATCTTTGCTACTGATCCTTGCTACTGATCCTTGCTACTGATCCTTGCCACTGATCCTTGCCACTGATCCTTGCCACTGATCCTTGCTGCCTATCCTTGCTACAGATCCTTGCTACTGATCCTCACTACTGATCCTTGCTACTGATCTTTGCTACTGATCCTTGCTACTGATCCTTGCTACTGATCCTCGCTACTGATCCTCACTACTGATCCTTGCTACTGATCCTTGCTACTGATCCTTGCTACTGATCCTCACTACTGATCCTTGCTACTGATCCTTGCTACTGATCCTCGCTACTGATCCTTGCCACTGATCCTTGCTAATGATCCTTGCTACTGATTCTTGCTACTCGCTACCGATCTTCACTACTGATCTTTCCTACTTATCTTTGCTACTGATCCTTGCTACTGATCCTTGCTACTGATCCTTGCTACTGATCCTTGCTACTGATCCTTGCTACTGATCCTTGCTACTGATCCTTGCTACTGATCCTTGCTACTGATCCTTGCTACCTATCCTTGCTACAGATTCTTGCTATTGGTTCTTGCTAATGATCCTTGCTACTGATTCTTGCTACTCGCTACCGATCTTCACTACTGATCTTTCCTACTTATCTTTGCTACTGATCCTTGCTACTAATCCTTTCTACAGATCCCTGGTACTGAACATTGCTACTTAACCCTTCTACTGATCCCTGTTACTAATCCTCGCTACTAATCCTCACTACTGATCCTTGATACTGATCCTCGCTACTGATTCTTGCAACTGATCCACCCCTCTCCGTCCACAGAAAAGCTTCAATCGATGAGCAGATACTTCTCCCCTATTCAATTTCACAACTACGAATTTATAGTTTTTGTTTATTTCCTTTAAAAAAATAAAAAATAAACGACTGTGAGTTGAAAGTGGGCCATATATCGAGGTAAAAACAGAAAACTGGCAATTCACACAATTTATAACTTATTTTCTCCGAAATACACTGCGATATATAAGGTAGAGACAGAATAGGCTCGATAATGTATTCGGCTAACGTCTTTCGTAAATACCTCGGAGAATTCGATGCCAAAGTGAGATTGAATTTATCAGAGATATCAGGCGATGAGAAATAAAGTTGTACTAACTCTGGGGAAATCAATGTCGTAATTAGTGAAAATTGAAGTGAAAACCGGAAGATGACTCGAGTCTGTATATCATGTGTACGAATACGTGTTCGTATCATGTGTGGAAATATAATTTTCAGATTGGTATATTATTGTGATGTATACATTTTGATTGATTAGGTATAGTAACATCTCACAAGGTGAGTATACAACACGTTTTTATTCACATAAAGATTGTGTATTGGAATCCAGAAAACAACTGCAGTGAAAGTAATAATGCATAATAGTATTTATTCATTATGTATTTATGTATTATTGTTTTTATACAGTGTAATATACTGTGTACATGTAGTTAGAATAGGGCAAGAGCCCCGTAACAACATGTGCTTCACTACATAAATAATAATATAAATACAAATACGAATATAAATGATAAATCATGAATCAGATCATTGAAAAAAAATGTCGCGAGCGAATTGAAATAACTGAATATGGAATACAAATGCCTGAAATAATGCCTAATCTGACATATGTGAAGTTTTAAGCATCTAATTGAGTGAAGATGTTCCAAGTTGTCTACAAAATGTACCAATAAAATCATTTGTTCTCACACTGACAGGTATATAAAGCGTTTAATGACAATTTATCATGCATTATTTCTGAGGTACGACCACTGAGTGACTAACAATGTGTAAGGCTAGGTTATAATCTTTTCGAACCTATCAATGAATATATATATATATATATATATATATATATATATATATATATATATATATATATATATATATATATATATATATATATATATATATATATATATGCTATGATTAATTTCTGGATTGGACCGCTTACCGTAAGAAACAGGCAGATTAGACGGTTGTCTACACTTTATCAAATTTCCGCGACGTTTCGGGTCGATCGCACTCCCCATTGTCAAGCGTCAAGTCGAGGCGTTTTTCAAGCGTGAGTACGACTTGATGCTTGACAATGGGGAGTGCGATCTACCCGAAACGTCGCGGAAATTTGACAAAGTGTAGACAACCGTCTACTCTGCCTGTTTTTTCACGGTGAGCGGTCCAATCTAGAAAATAATCATAGCATCATATATGTCCACGGAAACTTGAGAAATAATATATATATATATATATATATGTGATGTCTGAAGTTTTGAGGGCCGATGGTTGATGGTAATAATGGCTTTGCGGAGATTTGCCCTTCTGGGATGAGTGTGGGTGGTTCTGAAAAGAACCCTGTGACTCAGCTTTCTTTCAGTTACAGGGTCCTTTTCAGAACCACCCACACTCATCCCAGAAGGGCAAATCTCCGCAAAGCCAGTATCACCATATATATATATATATATATATATATATATATATATATATATATATATATATATATATATATATATATATATATATATATCATATATTTATATATATATATATATATATATATATATATATATATATATATATATACCGGTATTTATATATATATATATATATATATATATATATATATATATATATATATATATATATATATATATATATATATATATATATAAACATATATATGTGTGTGTGTATGTGTATGTAATAGAGTGATGACGTAGATCAAAGGTGGTTTGAAGAAGACGAGGTATGGCGATGTGCAGTACGCGAAGGTATGAAGTATGTGCGGCGTGACGAAGCACGTGTGGAACGACGTAGTATCTGTAGTGGCGTGTGCATGTGCGGTGAGACAGATGCGTGTGGCGTCTCGCAAAGCGGTGTCATGTCAGACGAAATGTTCTGGTGTATAGCGTGTGTGGTTTGTGTTCTATTTACACGGAACATGGATGCATGTGCGAGCATTGCTTGCGAATTTGCGTCATTGGATGCTGCTTTGAAACATCGCTACATTATGAATAGTGTTTGTATAAACACGATAGTGTGTGAAGTATACACACACTAGAATGATATTGTAACTAATATTACATCTAATACTTCCCACTATATCCATTGATGGAAACATTGGTATATATATATATATATATATATATATATATATATATATATATATATATATATATATACAATTTTTCAAATATATTCTCAAATAGCTCACATGAATATGTTATTGTTGATCAAAACATTCAGAGTATCACTTGACATTATCTAATATATAATTCGAAATTCGTTGCTGGTTTTTTGTTATAAACTCACAGACATCAACATTGATAAGTATGTGGATCTTCCAAGCCATAGATCTGTTCTCAATAAGGCATCAGGTCGTCTATGATTGGTCAAGCATTGATAAGCTTGTGGGGGTCCGTGAACCTGCCCCCCCCCCTCCCCTCCCTCACAGCACAAATTCTGAAACTTTGTCCTGAGTTGGTTCACGGACCTGCTTGCGGGTGGACATTATCTCAGTTGGTTAGTTTCTTGGATTATCTATACATTCATGCCAGAAGGTTCCGAATGACCGTCCCCTCTAGCTCAAACTTCTAGCGAGCGGACGGTTAGCGCCTTCATCTCTCGTGGATACATGTATATACAGACAAATCCCTGTGGATTGATAGATATTAGCTGCTATTGAATCGTTGCCATGGTACTGGGAATCATGGTGTGTGAGCACTGAATACATTACATAGTGGAATCTGGAATAAATTCCTTGACAGATGTTAATTACAATATAATCACATATGGTTTTTTTTTTTTTTTTTTTTTTATTGTCACAAATTAAATTATACAATAAAGTAATACAGTTTGAACTCTCGTCCACTAAGCCATAAATGGCTTATCTGTGGTTTAAACGATGAAAAACAAAACACTAAAATACACTGTGATTTACTATGCTAATATTTAATAAACTCATATTAAAACATAATTCACTTCGATAGGTTAAATAATAATGAGCATGAAAACGAAAATAAGGCAACCAATTGGAAACTAATTCTAGAATTTCCATATTGTATCAGCATATGCTGTGATTGACCCTAACAAAAAATTAAAATTAATGACAAAAAATATACGGTACCATAAGTAATTAACGTAGACACTAAATTATGTGAAATTAACTGAATTTATGATGAAAGCTTTAATTTCTTTTTTAATTTGAGCATATCTATTCATTTTTCTTAACTCAACAGGTATGTCATTGAATATTGAAGGTATTGCATATTCCAATCTTCTTTTACCATTTTTGTTATTGAAAAGTGGTAATCGGAATAATTCAAGTTTTTGGAGCCTGGTATTAAATGGAGTGTCAACTGGTGTTTTATATAAGTCAGAAAAATAATATTTAAGAATGAATCTATACTTGAACAAGTAAATAACTGGTAAAATATTTAAACACTGAAAAATTCCAACTGTATCTTGATGGAGAGATCCTAATTTATGAGGAGGTATAATACTTTTAACAATTCTAGTTTGAACGAATTCTATCAATTTCATATGTGAATCTGATGCGTTACCCCAGGCTAAGATTCCATAATTAATTATTGACTCAACTAGAGCAAAATACACAGTTCTTAGCAAAGTGAAAGGAATTATATGTTTAAGCATGTGAATTTTGTATGCACAGGACCTTAACCGGCTACAAATATTATCAATGTGTGGTCGCCATGAAAATGATCTATCAATTTTAAGGCCAAGATAAACATACTCGTGTACAATTTCAATATTAGAATTGCAACCTAAACAAGGATTACCACAACTTGTAATGTGCAAGCAATCATAAGTGTGATATAAAATTTGAAAGGGTGTATTTCTATCTTTATTTAAGGCAGTGCAAAAGTGGATAATTTTTGTTTTTGATGAATTAATAACCAAATCTAAATCGTGTGTTATTTTTAAAATATTTGTGAAATCAATTTGTAGGTTATGCACAGCAGTTGTTATGTCTCTATTTGTACTCATAATAAGGGCGTCGTCCGCATACAATGCATCCAATTACATTTGGATATATGATTAAGGGGAGCCCATCCACAGAAATGTATCAAATGTTGGTGTTCCATTGATGTATACATGTTCGAATGATATTTAAAAAATAAGAAATGAATCTTGAAATTCTGAGAAAAGTTTCTGTGAAAATTTGTTGAAAATTACGTTGAATCATTGAAATAAAATCAGTGGATAGTTAGCATGAAGATGACAATGTATTCATTGATTTAGTCAACCTTCCTCTATTAGAGAACTATTCGTCTATAAGCATATCTACAACCGTTTCGATACAAATAAATGGTTTTCATTACCGTATCTCGATTTACAACAAAAATGGCGTGAATTTTCTTGGCCTTATATGCCAAGCGCATGTGGTTGAACTAGCTTATCGAAGAGATCCTAAAATCAAGAAAATAATCAAAAATCGTGTACAAACATGTTAACAGATTATAGAAATGATGACGCTGTTTGAGGTTATAATGTACTGTATACATATTTGAGTGAGTATTGTGTGTCAGAATATCGCGTTTCGCTATAGGCTTCTGTCAAGTGACGTCACTCATTGTTGAAGTTGACAGACAACAATGTTCACCAGTTCTAATGGGCCAATCAGAATATTTGGCAGTCCACCAGTTCGCTGTATTGCTATGGTAACTATTGTCTGTCATTTGTTACCTGACAGAAGCATGTACTCACTATAAATCATTTTGTTGAACGAATATCACTTACAAGATTATAAGAGCCGAGTTTATTAAATGGTTAGCAAACCAACTTGTTATCACACTTTGTTACGTATTTTGAATTACATGAATTGATGATAAACCAATCGAAACTTGATTTTAGGTATAGGTAAAGCTGGCTCTAAACTAATTGGATAAAGTTGTTTTGAAATTCAGATCATGATTCGTAAGTTTAATTGATTAATTTATTCTTTGCGATGGTATTGCACTCTTTGAATATTAATAATGTGAGATAATACTGGAAATGAAAGAATTGGTTGGACGTCGGAGTGGCTCGAACGAAGAGGAGGAAAGAAGAGGGAAGAAGAGGGAAGAAGCGGAGGAAGGAAGCGGAAGGATTGGCAGGATCGAAGTCAGGAGTCGTATGTCCTGGATTAAGTGACGAAACACTCCAGGACCTGATTGATGATTGGCTATATGAGATATGAATGAGAATGAAGATTTATGGAGTGATACAATGAGAATTATGTCAATTCAACGGTCGGCTATGGTGTTATTGTATACTAGGCAAACGAGTTATATATTTCCGCGTTGATGGATAAGCTGGAACAATATATCAACATATCTTTGAATTGGTTATGTATATATACACGTTGTGATCCAAACAATTTCATCACTGCCCTCCTATTTCCTAATTGATTTCTATGATAGTGAAGAAGTCTTTGTTTTAATCGTTTCTCAAATGGTGACACCTGTTGCTTGGACTTGATCAGTATCTTAATAGCTTTGAGTGATTTAAAAAAATTAGATTGAATATTTTTTCACATCGAAACGGCCGATTTTATTCGACTGAAAGTTCGGAATAATGAGTATAATTATTATATTGGAATTTCTTGAGAATTTGAATTCTCTCGGATGAAATATTTTCAACGAATTTTTTTTTTTAGGTTATTCCTATAGGATTTTTTAAAACTTCGGAATGAGTTTTCTCAAAAGTGGTTCAACCGATTGCACCTCAAAACCATACAATATCGAATCAGATAAGAACACTTGTGTATGCCAAGTTTCAACTGATTTTGAATTTTAGTTTGGCCTGTGGAGCACGAAAGGCGCTAAATGACCTCACTGTCGATGCGCCTTGAATCCTAATATGCATTCATTGCGAACAAAAAAAAAACTCACTTTTTTCGGTTATGGTGAAATTGAGTCTTCGCTTCGCTCATCCAACAATTGTTCGATTAATTATACAATCATGATATGTATCATCTGCAGTTGTGCTCAGATCAAAGTTGTTGAGTAACTTAGATAACGACGTCATATTTTCTTTCACTAATTCTAAGTTAATCCTCGGAATAGTACTTTGATGAAAATGACCACTAGACCCAATTAAAGTAGAAATAATACTATGTAGTGAAAAAAACTAACAATAGCACATTGTGTATCTTCCATAGACGCGAATTAAGTTTTATTATCACTCGTGATTTTATTCCACGTTCAATGATAGAACAAAATCAATAGTAAGTAACACCAGAATAGACGAAAATCGTTATATGGAAAACCATTTATAGAAAATTGCCACTGAATCATAGTAACTGGTTTCTAAAGTGTCCAAAGATGGAAACCTAAAGTCAGCTGAGGTGAAGCAAAGCAAACGAAATTGTTATAAAGTATGTAAATAAAACGAGATCAATCTTGTTTATGAGAGACACCGAGAGAAGTTTGAGCAGAGATCCTGAGCGAGTCAGCGTTTCATGGTTTGCCACGATAGAGAGCTTTGTCAAGTAGAATGACAACATTACCTTCGAGTGTTTCCACCGGAAATCGTGAAAATAAGAAAGTTGGATTTTCTTTTGACTTGTGTATTGCTCGTCGTCATCCGGAAAAGAGCACCTAAACACAATGAAACCGCAAATGTACACTCGCGCCATTACATAAAATGTTCTGTTCCGAAATTAAATTTCAGATGAGATCCATGAGCATGTTTTAGGGCTAATTCATCATGCAGACGTTGTTGTTGTTGTTTTTGTTGTTGTTTTTGTTGTTGTTGTTGTTGTTGTTGTTGTGTTGTTGTTGGTGGTGGTGGTGGTAGTGGTGTTTTTGTTGATGTTTTTGTTGTTGTTGTTGTTGTTGTTGTTGTTGTTGTTGTTGTTGCTTGCCGCCCCAAAAAAAAGATAACCCAATATACCTAATAGAATGAACCAAACTAAACAAATATCCTGAACTAATTTGATCTGAACTTTTTTTTTTTTTTTAATAACTTCGGAACTTGATACAGAATGATTGTTCCCCAATCAAGGCCATGGATGAAGTTGAGATCGTTTAGACGGGGCACCACAAGGGCAATTGCAACCAATCAAAAGTTACTTCCGGTCGGACGAAGAGTCACTTCGGATTTATTACCATTCTTGTATATTATAAGTATGTTCATACATCATCTGCACTTATAAACTTTACATCTGTTGTTTATGGAAAGAAGTGATCTTTGCCCATGAGACTCAGTTTAAAGTGGAATATCGACATTCGTGTGTTTTGTGTCCGGATACATTTCACAGAAACAGTCATAATGTGTTCCGGACATTCGGAAACTGAAAGACTTTTATCTAATCAAAATGGGGTGGTAAGATCGCCCTTGTGGTGCCCCGTCCAAACAATCCTACTTTTCATCCACAGCCCCAATTGGGAAACAATGATTTTCCATCAAGTTTCGATGTTATTAAAGAAAAATCATCTACTAGTTTTGAGTGAGTTCAACTATGGTAGATTTCCTTCAGGATATGTATTTTAATTTCGTTCGATCGACCACTTTATTTGACCGCGAGCGTACGCCGGCTCGGTGTGCAATTAGTCTACGGTGGAATTTATCTGCATTAAAAGAAGGCAGTGCTTCTGGCAAGACTGGAGAGAATTTATATTTTCTACAAACTGTATCACTACGGAACGTTAGGAAATTAGCCACAATGGAACTAACTATAGTTGTATTCAGACAAGTAGGGGCCAACCTCATAGAATACATTATACATTTCATTAGTCACCCTCAGTAGCTCAGTCAGCTAAGGCACCGCTTTGGAAACTGAAGTCACCGATGGGAGCATGTTGGAGTCTCGCATAAGACATGAATTTTGTAAACGTCCTTTCACTAATCATCATTTCATATATAGTTTCATAATCACCTGCTCAATCGTACCCCTGCATAACCTAGCTGTTGGTGGGGTCGTTAGGCGAACAATAATAACTTTTTGTATATGTATGAATGAATGAATGAATGAGTGAATGGATGCCAGGTCTTGAAGGCCAGACAACAATGAGATCATTTCGTGCCTATAAATATTTTTATTCAAAATATTCATGATATTCATATTGGGTTTAAAACCATGAAAACCTCTTGTCAGCATGGTCAACCATGGAGGTAATCGAGCCCCGATCTCCTGAGAATGACGGTTCAGTGTGCTAGCCACTCGTCTCAGTTTCCTTTCCACTTCAAATGTTTGAACTTTGAATTGTTCTTTCTAGAACCATTACCTCAAGACATATTTCGTCAGTTGAGTGAGTTTCTTCGAAATGAAATGTTTCAGTTTGGGTGGTGAGATTGCCTTTGTAATGCTTCATTCAAGAGATCCTGCGTTTATCTCATCCATTTCACCCTTCATTTAAGTTTAGATTTTGATATAAAAATGGATATCACAAGAGAAAGCGGGATACCGAAATGGTACAGCGTGATGAATCAGTACAAAAATGTATAATGGTTAGAATTTTTTAAAAATGTAAATGACAAAAAATTACGGGACAAAATCAAGAATAACAATATGAAACTAAGGCCCAGTATTACCAAGTCCAGTTAGTATTTATCTGAGAGTTGGTGAAAACAAATACCGCAGGTAACCATGGTGATAACAAGTTTGAACTGTCAGATAAAGGTTGACTAGACTTGGTAATACCAGGCCTAATTCAACTAAATAAAACGAAACAATAGAGAAGAAAAATATATAATGAGTAGTGTTCGAAAGAATATGAGTGATTCTGTAGAATCATGAATGAATCTTTCAACACAGAGATGCCATGTACCCTGATTCATTGATGAGCGTAGCGAAGTCTCCATCCCACTCTTATAGGGCTTTGTCTGTGTGTGTTTTTTTTTTTTTTTTTTTTTTTTTTTTTGTAAGCACTCCACAGGTCGCAAGGGTTGACTGATCAACATGAAACTTTTTTTGTACACGCAAACTCATCCAACTTAGAACTGTATAGTTTTTGGAATGAATCGGTCAGACCGATTTTGAGAAAAATCATCTCAAAGTTTCTAAAAACCTCATAAGATTTGGCTGGGCAGAAAATGTTGAAAAATAAAATCTCTCCAAATGGGATGAAATTTTCTCCAAATGTGTAAACATGGATTTTACACATTATTACGATTTTTTAAGCAATTCTGATCAGTCGTTTTGAAGAAAAAAATAAAAATAACTGATAATATTCATCAAATATATCATAAAAATTGTGACAGAATTAAGTTGTTGAGATTCACTGCTTTCTAGATTCAAGAGTTGACCAACAATGAAGTATTTTTTATATGCGTCAAGGTGTGTAGATTACCAGAGTCAATAAGGTGGCAAGATTAGAACTACTTTAACGACTTTTATAGCTTATTCAGATATCAAGGTGTGTAGAATACCAGAGTCGATAACGTAGCAAGGGTAGAACTACTTCAACGACTTTTATACCTTAATAGGATATCTCGCTCATCTTACAACGCATATTTCGCGTTTGACTAGTTTATACGTAACCGATGGAAAACGCCTTGATTTACTCTCATGAAATATAAATCATGATGAAAATCTTTTTTTATTTTTTTTTCACATTTTTTATTCGAAAGAAAAGTACACATTACAAATTATTCACAATGTTCACAAAGCCTAAAATGGGCTCATCTGTGGGTTGATACGATGATACTGAAAAACTGAGAGAGTATATAATACAAAATGAAACAATTCCAAGCAATAAATTGAAATATGTCTCCTTCATTATGCACAATTCATCAAGAGATATAATTATTTTCTCATAAAGCTTCAATATTCAGTGTGATGATGCCATTGAAATAATATTGAAGATTTGTCTTGGCTCAACTCTGTAAAAAAAACATGAACATTAAAACTAAGATTGAAGATTTGGCGCAGGAAAACTCAAGACGATATGTGCTCTAGTTTTGACCTAGTTGGAACAAAATTATTGACCTGAATGTTAGAATAAGTGATTTGGAGATTCAAAAAGAATGAGAAACATATATTGAGTATCATTCATAAAAGTAATGGTGATGATGCTCAAAGCTAGCTCAAGAGTCCAAGGGAGTCGATCTTGCGAAATATCAGTTTCTTGGTGATAACTTTTGAACGGTATGAGATATCAAAATTAAAATTCGCGAAAAACACAGATAATCCTAATAGCTTCAGGATAATATAAGTTATAACTATTCAGGTCATGTCGCATAACTGTCAAGCGTTGACAGCTAAAAAGTGTTTTTTTCAGCTGTCGACGCTTGACAGTTATGCAACGTAACTTAAATAGTCATAACTCATATCATCTTGAAGCTATTATAATTATCCGTGTTTCTCGAGAATTTTGATATCTCATAACGTTCACAAGTGATCACAAAGAAACTGATATTTCGATAAATCGACTCCCTTGGACTCTTAAAGCACTATGACTACCAGACATACAACCTTCAAGATTAAATCACTGCAAGTTTTGAAAATAAATTTGAAAAATCCTTAGAAACCACATCCTTCATACTGACATTCTCCTCTGTTTTTCTAATGTGACTTTCTCTTGCCCTTGCAATGCCCAATCCTATGCACCAAACTGTATCCTTCACTAACATCCCTGTCACTTTAAATCCAGACCCTTACCTATTAGATGCATATTATCAGGAGAATACTATCATCTTGCACACTAAACCCTTATTTACTTATTATTGACCTTTTGCTATCTCACCAAATTATATATATATATATATATATATATATATATATATATATATATATATATATATATATATATATATATATATATATATATATATATATATATATATATATGTATGATTTTTATTGAATCTCTGCTCACAATAGAGTTGCCCAAAGACAGAATAACAAGCAATATAAAAAATGTAATACAATTAAAAATGTACATTGATGTGTTTATGCATGATTGATAACATGATGTAGTCCGAATCGATTGAAAAAAAAATGAAAAAAAAAGACGGTCGAATTATAATTGCAACAGTGAAATAAAAATGAAATGAAAGTCAGTGGATGAAGATTGATAAAAATGTTAATATGAGTCTCTTCTCTCATCAACCTCAATGTTCGAATTGACTCATAGGATGATGTGAACCTGATGAGCAATACTGTGAAGAGTTCTATATCTCAAGCTTCATGAATAAATAGATCCATAAATGAATAATCGACGCCTGTTTGAGAGACCTCGACAACTGAAGGTAATTTAAGGGTGAAAAAGATGTTATAACATAAGATTTCATCAGCCAATTAGAACTCTTCAACGGACTATCGTCAAAATTGAGCCGAATTAAAAACTACTCAACATTATATATAATATAATTCCCGCAGGTATGAAGAAGACAATTCTCCCTTCATCCATACCCGTGAAAATATTGAGATAAAAGGTGAATGATTTTAATGCATATCACATCAACAGACGTTGAAAGATATTTGCATTTCAAAGGAATTAAAATTCGTATCCCATTTGGAAACTTTTATCAGAGACGAGAAAGAGCCGCTCTCAGTAGCTCAGTCAGCTGAGGCACCGCTACAGAAACTGAAGTCACGGTTGAGCGTGGGTTCGAGTCCCGCATAAGGCATGGGTTTTTGTGAACGTCCTTCCACTTAGCATAACTTCATAGTTTCATAATCACCTACTCCTTCGTACCCCCGTATAACCTTGCTGTTTTTTTTTATATTAGGTTTTAACGACGCACTATACTGATGGCTACGATCTATTGGGGTCGTTGGATGAATAATGAAATGGTGGGATGATGAGATGAAAAGTTATTTCATTAGGTGTTTTGGATGGTGGGAAGGAGTTGGTCGTGGCCTGTTGTTAACGACCCATCCCAGTATCAACCTTAACGACAGAGGGAAACCACGAAAATTCCCTGTCAGGATAGTCGACCATGACGGGAATCGAACCCCGGTCTACCGAATGACGGCTCAGTGTGTTACCACTCGGCCACGCGTCTCGGTACCTAGCTGTTGGTGGGGTCGTTAAACAAACAAGAGTGACTACACATTTGATCAAATCGAATCCCATGCCCTTTCAATGTGTTTCTACTAACCGAGAAAGCTGTGATCGGTAAAGCAAACACCTTAACGGAATATTCGAAGCGGCGTCGGAAGCCGTATGAATTGAACTCTAGTATTATGTAACGAACCTCGCAAACCAATGATAAGGGCTGGTTCTAGATTAGTAGGTCAATGCAGGGCAAGCATTGTTGTGATATTAACCCTGTTATACTGGTGATAATATAACATTGCCCATCGTTTATATTTTGCCTTGTTATTTTCGATTATCGTTAGTTTGAAATAATTGAAATGTACGGTGTGGCTCAGGATAGTTAAGTATCTAGTTAATTATATGTAATATATCCAAATACATAAAAGAGAGAGATATATAGGAATGGAAGTTTTTAAATGTAGCACATATATCAGATATCGGATATTTTATGTTTTGTTTTTCTAGCTGGAAAATTCCAGAAATATATATGGTTAGGAAATTCCGATTCGAACTGAATGGATGAATTCGCTTTCGCTTATCCAATACAAATTCCATATCCGGAATACCTATCAATGCTATAAAGTAATGAACCAAGATCATTGTCAGATCATGTACTGGAAAGCCTAGAAATAATGAAAGAGAGTGGTGATAAAGTCGATATTTTGGCAAAGACATGGCCGCCACTCTCTCATCATCCAATGACTGTCATTTGTAGGCAGCTTATGTGTTATTCACGTGCAAATGGTAATGTACTTCAAATTTAATTGATTTCAAACTGAGAATGAGGTATTATAATGCGTGATAATTTGGAGGTAGCAGGGTCTAATCGACAAAAACTTGACCGCTGCAGTTTTTGACAGCTGTCTATCATATATACGCTCTGTAGATTGATCATCACAAACTATATCCGTCAGTCTTGTAGTTGTATATGGAAGGGCAATGTCTCAATTCATCGAAATCCCGACTTGTCGAAATTCCGACTCAGTGAAATTTCAATTCATCGACTTTTAGCCATTTACATAGCTGAACGATTCGTTAACTGACACGATTCATCGACTGTCGAGATTAATCGAAATCAGGACTCTATTAACTATTAAATCCCGATTCATCGAAACCAGATTCGTCGACTTTGAGCCTTCCACGTAGCTGACCGATTCGTCGCCTGCAAGATTCATGGAAATCCCGATTAGTCGAAATCCCGATTCATCGAAATTCCGATTCATCGAAATCCCGATTCATCGAAATCTTGATTCATCGAAATCCCGACTCATCGAAATACCGATTCATCGAAATCCCGATTCATCGAAATCTTGATTCATCGAAATCCCGACTCATCGAAATACCAATTCATCGAAATCCCGATTCATCGAAATACCAATTCATCGAAATCCCGATTCATCGAAATACATATTCATC
The DNA here is from genome assembly GCA_964007535.1 of Brachyptera risi. Taxonomy (NCBI): domain Eukaryota; kingdom Metazoa; phylum Arthropoda; class Insecta; order Plecoptera; family Taeniopterygidae; genus Brachyptera; species Brachyptera risi. Next base: position 40,888,057 of record OZ023332.1, read on the forward strand.
GAAATCCAGATTCATCGAAATACCGATTCATCAAAATTCCGATTCATCGAAATACATATTCATCGAAATCCCGATTCATCGAAATACATATTCATCGAAATCCAGATTCATCGAAATACCGATTCATCAAAATTCCGATTCATCGAAATACATATTCATCGAAATCCAGATTCATCGAAATACCGATTCATCGAAATACCGATTCATCGAAATCCCGATTCATCGGAATACAGATTCATCGAAATCCAGATTCATCGAAATCCATATTCTTCTGCTAAATTGACCGCATTTCGAGCACGTCGACGAATGAGGATTACACTGAATCGGGACGCCACCGATAGAAGTCCCGATCGTTATATATTCCATCTCACCCGGATGCCAATTACAGTGGATTAATAACAATTGCAATGTATTTGCCTCGAGTGAAATTACAATGTCGGTAAATCCAGTCAAGCCACTAATCACTCCTGAGGGATCCGGGCGATGATGATATCACATGATTATCGTGCCGTGTGCAATCACATCAGTCGGGAAACCGGGATTCGATTCCCGTCATACGACCATCCAGACTTGACATTTCTGTGGTTTCCGTCAGTCGTTGAAAAGTATTTTAATATATTTTAATGGTGCTTATAACGATTCTACGAACAGTTAGGTCATAGCCCTTATTCTACACCCGGGTGAGTCGGGTTACTTTAAAGATATCACCCAAATAGAAGACGTTATTTTACTTTTGGTTCGAAATTTGCATAATTAGGCTACTGTGGTCATAAATTTTGATATATTTGTAATTGGTTTTTTCTTACAAATATATCAATCTTCTTTCTGCATCAACATCGGAACATGAAAAAATTGTTATGACAATAATAATATATATATAAATCTTTATTAGACCATGTCATGGTATACATGATTGCCTTTTGACACATAATAATAATCAAATACAAAATTATTGAAGTAGAAAAATCACATAATAATAAAAAATCACACATGAATGCAGACAATAATGTCTTCATTGGTCTGTAAAAATGAAACATGCAAGTACGTATTGGACAAGTCAACATTCCAATCATGAAAACACTACAAGTTTCACCATGTTTCACAATATTATCACGATTGAATTGAAATTATTCACAACATTCAAAATAATATGGAATCATTGAAACATGATCACTTCAGCAGTCATACAAATATAATCACAAATGAGACAAATGATTGATAATTCTTCTGATATAAAGAATATATAATTGTCTAAATTGTTCTGTTCCACAATAATTGACGACTCGCAGTCTCTGCCCCCTTGACGTCACAAATCATACCGTCCAATCAACAGGGCTGTTAGAACTGTAGTGAAATTCAAATATCCAATCGGGGTATCTTCAGATGACTACAAATGACATGATCCAACTGGCGTACTGGTGAAACCACGCCTATTTCGAGTCGTCAATTGTGAAGGTGGGATCGTTTGGAAGGCCACCACGAGGGCTAATCTGATGAATAATCAATATTTTGATGAATTTTGAAAAACGAATCATATAAAATCAGTTCAGAGATTATAAAATAAAATACGAGAGTAGGTATTATATTATTTGAAATTCCCAAACATTATACATTATATATAACATTCCAGTGAAAGTGGTACGATTCTCTTTATTTATATATTTCGGTTTGTTGTAAAGAAGATAAATTCAACAACAATAGTTTGAATTCCACGGTCGGTATACGAGATAATACCTGGGGAGGGGACGTAATTAATAGGTGTATGGCGGGTTGCGAACACAGCCCCGTGATAATGGTCGCCCGCCGAAATACTCGGCAAACGAGTGAGCGAATTGCGTTTGAGTGCGCCCCGGCTACAACAAAAGAAAACCTCTCTAATCGGATTCTCTTACACAAAAGAACGGCTTCCTCATTTAGGTTCCGTTGTCGAATTAGATTCTCTTTCATCTATATATCTGTTTTATACGGAACAATTGAAATTATAATTGAATATTTATACTTATATTCTGTAATGAAAGATGTAATCAAATTCATGATTTTATTGTGATGTACTTCATCTGAAAATGGTCGGAATATTGTTGATAAGAAGTATGATATTAATTAAAAATTACTCAGACGAAAAGACAGCTTTATTCAATTGTTGTGATTGTCATACTAATTGGATTTTGTTTTATGAGTAGCTCGCTTGTAGCGTGCGCTACTTCTACTTTTTGTAGAGTGGAACCGACAACAACTTGACTAGAGGCGCTACGTGAATGAAAAGAGTGACCTGACTCTGGTGGTCATATTTGAAAGCTCATTTTGCACCAACCTTAGGAACGAAAAAGACTAGAACTTATGTGAAAAGAATTGAACTGTTTGAAACTACTGTACAGTGTTACTTCATGTATTGCGGGTTAGTAGCAACATGAAGAATATATCAACCATCTTTGATTAGGAAAAAAGTGAAACAAAGTATTTGTGTTTTGTAGCAGATTTGACTCTAATTGGTAGTGAATATTGAACACATCACTTAATGGTAATTTGATACGGAAACAAAAAATAGATGAATAGAGAGATGAATATCGAATAACATGGAATAGATACAGTGAAAATGAGGATGAAAGAAAGGAAAATATAATTATGATGAAAAGAAACAAAAAATTATTAAATGGATAAATGGATGGATAGATCGAATAGAATGGAACAAATATAATGGAAATGAGGAGTAAAAAAATGGAAAAATATGTTATGGAAATGTCGAGAGAGAATTAATATATGAATAAATTGATACATAAATGAAGAATGATAAATGAAGAACAAATCAATGAAATTTGAAAGAAGAAAATTAAATACAAATTATAAAAACTGTGATAAATACAAGATGAATAAAGAAGGAATGATAAGACATCAGGAATGAAAAATGAAAAAAGATTGAATGAAAAATGATCAAAATTATTAGAAAATTCTATTTTTTTCTCCTCAATGTGAATGTTTGAATTCTTCTTCATCCCTGGAATTATCGCCTCAGGTTTTATTGTTTGTTAGATAATTCATGTTATCAGCAATTATTCTTCGAGTTTGTAAGAGATCGCCCTTGTGGTGCCTCGTCCAAACAATCCCACCTTCCATTCATAGCCTCAATCGGGGAACAAAGATTTTGTATCAAATTTTTGATGGGAATTAAAAAAAAAAAATGGGTCATTTTCAGAATGTTATCATGTTGTTCACTCTGCATCCCCTCCCCCCTCCCCCCCCCTTCAACCTCATATGCCTACCAATATAGTCCTTCCACAGCGAAGCAGAAGTGCAATGTGTCAAAGAGAAGTTTTTTGTTGGTACCGTCATGTTGCGCTAACGCCTCTCTGTGTGCATATATGATAATATCATTACAGTGTTACAGAATAACGATAAATTGCACAACCTTTGTTATGAAAATTTAATATTCCGTACAGTGTTTTCTCGTCTAGAAATGAAAATAATATAAACAAAAATCAAAATTTTCATCAAATTTCCATCGTATACCGACCACATCTCTTTTGTTTTATTTCGACATGATCGCAGAAGCGTAGATATAACAGAAACATGATAGCTATCCCAACATAAATAGTTTGAGTGAAACAAACTATATAAGCTTACCACACTTTACGATCGTTTCTATTCCTCTGAAGTTGAGAAGTGTTCATGTCGATAATAATAATAATAATAATAATAATAATAATAATTCTTTTATTCCATACTTGATCATAATTACATGATATTGGTACGTCATATTATCGGTATATAATCAATATAACCAAAATATCATAAAATAACATAAAATAACAAAATTCAACAGTCGAAAAGAATGAAAGAATACAATGGACAGACATTAAAAAGCATAACAAAAAAAAAACATTATTCCTTCTTTTTCTTTTTTTTTCAAATGAATGTCGAGTACTTTAAAAACTGGTGGTAAATTTACTGGGAATATTTTGTTATACGTATAATTGTAATTAAATAACTAACTGAATGAATAAATAAATGAATATTATAAATAATTTGTTGTAAGTTCACATAATGTTTATATATCTCTGTGTGTACGACAACTGTATGTATTCATGTATCCTTCAGTATTTTGTCGTATTTTCCGTGTATTTCATTTTGTTTCTGAAATTTATGTGAATTATGTTTTAAACTGATTAATTAAATGAAAGAACGGCTCTGCCGAATTTCGCCAGTAATAAAGATCCTTCAATAATAAAAAAATATTCCTGACTTTTTCACAATCAGTATAGAAATAAAAGCTATGAAAATATAAAAATCCTCTTTGTCGATACGAGGCTAGTTTCAGCTGTGTGTATATGGTGTTGGCTGGAGGTGTGAATTTATCTCTCTCGCTACGGTCGCCGCGTGATATAGGACGTGGCGAGATGTGATATCGGTTTTCTATCATACAACTGAGGATGTACTGTGCTACACTTCAAAAAACAGACTTTTATCATATTTTCCGAAATAATATTTGTAATTGAATTGCATAGTATGTGTGCTTGTTTACCAAAGGCTTATATAGAACATTGATTAGTGGTTTTGGAGAGTATATATAATATATATATATATATATATATATATATATATCGAGAAAATCGAGAATCAATGATATGAAGGAAATATTGTATTATGAAAGATTGTAATAACAGAGAATTAAAACAAATACTTGTTATTGATATTCCTGACGAAAAAACAATACATATCATCAATTATACGGAGAAAATTTGAAGTAAAATAAGGAATTATATACCGAAAAATTGGTTTTTTTCCTGAATACATTCAGGAGCTGGAATTTATTCACGTATTCGAGACAGAAAATGAGAGTTTCCTTTCAACTGAAAATATTTTAAATTCAACAACAGTGTTTTTTAGAAAGTCTTGGGTATACCTATCCTTTGTTACTTGTCCATGTGATGAGTAGTATATACATTGTCTGGATGGTTTCACATAGAGTAGCACTATCATAGGCTATAATATCTCCAATATCTGTTATTCAATCACTTTTTGTCTGAAAATAAAATCCTTTGTGAAACAGTGCCAAGATCCTTTGATATAAAAATCACAGTATACATGCCAAATTTGTTTGGTGGTTGAGATGCGAAAAACGGCAATATCTGTGAAATTCTCTTCATAATAATACTGGCTGCCATCACGCAAGTCGCAGTAGAAACAAAAGAAGAAAATTGCTACAAAACGAAAAGAATAGAAGCCCCATCAATAGAACCATCTGAAGATCTACAGATTTGTTACATTTATCCAATTCAGATATTAGGTTTCAGTTCTTCATTGTAGAGTATGCGTTAACGACGGTTCAACGACTGGAATGAAAGCGTAATGATCAGTTCAATACTTGACTCGTCCGCTTCACTGAATGAAGATATAAATTAAACATATTTCATTTCCGTCACTATCCTTGAAACGAGTGAATTTCGCTATATTTGTAACTCATAGAATATTATTATTGTTCGCTCATAAAGACCCCACCAAAAGCTAGGTTATTTGGGGGGTACTCATGATGATGACTCGAATTTCCGATATATGTGGTATTTGAATCCACGCTATTATTTCCCATTTTATTAAATAATAATCTCACCGAGTAATTGACCCAATTGTAAGCCGAAGTTAAAATGATCAATATAATTATCACCCAATGAATGTATATTATGCATATCATTTTCATGTACCTATTTTATAATTGCTCATTTGAAACATAAATGTTCTCTCAAAGTGGATATTGAACATTTCATAAATCAATAAAGGTTTTACTGTTTACTAGGAAAACGCGGCATTCGCGTTGTGAGATCAGCTTAGAAGTATGGAAATCTAGAATGAAAAATAACTTGTCAGCTCAATTTACATCTACAGACCCTGGATTACTTCAAACGTTCAAATACCTTACCTGCAGCTTGTTTATATTTATAGTGCTGCAACCTGTCGCATATACACTTTGCAAAACCAATTGATCAAATATTCAATAAAATGTACACTTTTATTGCGTTTTTTTTTATATTTCTCATCCGATTGTTGCAAAAATCTCTGAAAAGGTGTAAGATAGTATTGTTCATATTCGATGAAAATTTGAGAGCTTTTGAAGAATTCTTGTTTTTCAAGTATTTTTCCTCCGGGTAGTATTCTTATGAGGAATTTTCAAACTTCACGATTTTTTTACGGAAGAACCTTTCGACCAATTTTTCCGAATAACAATCTCAACCTATTCTGGTATGACAGAAATATGTAGAAAAAGTTTCAATTCGATTGGTATTTTTTCCTGACCTGTATGCCGCGCACAAAATTAAAAAAAAAATTAAAAAACATAAAAACCAAGCCCATTTTTTTCGGTATGTGAAATGGAATCTTCGCTACGCTCATCTAATAAAACAACCATACTTTAACGTTCAATCGTACAAATAATTGTACAATCAAGGAGCATAGACGAAAGAGAACTCTTTTTAGTCTACGAAAGGATGTTGGAATTGTGTCTCGTGCAATATTAAGATCATATAATAAAATCATGATGCTCAAATCTGAAAGATATCTTCCCTCCTTGTTTATCTTGTTCTTGATTCTACTATCCTCCATCCTTGTTTATCTTGCTGTTCAGTGTAGGTAACTGAACAGCTCGTGTTTCCAGCGTATCTCAGCGCGAGATCGCAGCACGTCAAGTTGGTATAGTGTGGCGTTGTGAGGTTGATAGAGAAAACCAAGAGTGATAATGACATTGTGTAGGAAGGCCGAATCTCTCATTTCCTGACGACAACGTTGACAATTTCCGGTGGTATGTAAGACCGAGAAACTTTACCGATATTGCTATCGAGGAAAATGTGACAGAATAAGAAATATCAACCGTCTTGGATCTTATATTTGAGAGCTTGTAACATTTCTATACATTCAAGTAGACGTCGTTCGGAAAAGAAACCTTTGAGAGGGAATCGATAAAAGTCATTCTCCGGTGCAGAAGTGGAACCGTGAATGTATATTTATATTCATATCTCATTTCCACCCACTATACCTGTGATATAAGATGCTACTTTAAGAGACAGTCAACAATTTGGATGTTCTTGTGAAATATACATATATATATATATATATATATATATATATATATATATATATATATATATATATATATATATATATATATGAATATATATATATATATATATATATATATATATATATATAAATATATATATATATATATATATATATATATATATATATATATATATATATATATATATGTATATATATATATATATATATATATATATATAAACCATTCTTAACTCGGTCTGAAGACTTTGAATAATCTCATGATATCGTTTTGGGCAGGTGTGTCAATCCTGCTCCATTATTTAATTTTAGCCGCCCTTCGTAGCTAATTGGCTTTAGAAGCTGAATACACCCTCTTTTAAACGTATAGTCACGTATTTAAACTTCATAGATTCATTATCACCTGCTCATTTGTGCCCCAAATAACTTGGTGTTAGTGGGGTCGTTAATCGAACAATGACAATCATCATTATTATTTCATCGGAATATATTTACTGAATAACGTGGTGAAAACACAATCCAGGGATGGAATATTGTGAATGGATATAGTGAATAGTGAGATATTAAAGTTGAAAAAGTGGTGGGAGGAAGGAGAGATATGGAGAGAGCTTGCGGAGAGGTTGGAGTCAAGAGGTAGGAGTAGCTGGCTAGGTGATGTGCTTGGCAAGCCAATTTTAAGAACTCGATTGATTTGACCTAAGCAGTTCGTCGATACCAACCCTTAGTACGTCAATACATTCATTTCAAGGTCAGATCTTATTATAATGTTTCTGTACGAAGAAAGTAAAGTACGTTCATTGAGTAACAAAAGATCTGGTCTTGCTCATATTTCAAAAGTTGAAACAATAATTTAAATAATAGTGTTAATGACAGATCACCTTGTTCATATGTATTTTTATGTGTTGCTAGGCAACCCGGTTATTGGCACAAATTAAAAATGAATGTTTGAACACATCAGCTTTTAGATGAGCAAGTAATAGAGCATGAAAGAATCATGATGTATCAAAGAAATTGAAGCTTTTCCAGATAGATGTTTCCTTCTTTATTACATCAAATAATGGAGGAAAATTCAAGAAAATAAAGCTTTTCCGAAGAGATATTTCCTCTCTCAGTTCATCAAACAATGGAGGAAAAATCAAGAAATCGAGTATTAATCATTCGGATAATAAGTTTTATCTCTTGCAAGATGCTCTCCGAGTAAATATAGCTAATAACTAGCATTTCAAAATGCCGTGTGATTGAATAATTTATAAATGTGCTACTTTTCAGTTCTTGTGTACTCTATTATTCATATTCATACTCTCATTACCATCATTGATTATTCATCATTCATTTTATCAACATCGAAACTTGATACAGAATAATTGTTCCCGGATCGTTCGTTGCATATTCTAGATGGAGTTAGTTCTTTGGGATGCATCTTTCATCGTTTACTTGGATCATGATTATAGTTTACATGTCTGGTTAGACGAGCTTTAGCGAGGATTCAATTTGACATACTGAAAAAAATTGGTGTTCGTTTTTATGTTTTTTTTTTTTTATGTTTTTTTGTCGGTTCTCCACAGGTCAAACGGCTACAGCTATCAACCTCAAACTTTTTTTCGTCATGGTTCCTCATCTAACCCTGATCTGTATAGTTTTGTGGCATTATCGGGTGGTAACTTTTTCTTTATGAATTTTAGAAATTTCAAAAATACTCGTTAGAATAACACGGCAAAATAAAAATTAAAAAAAAATTATTTTCAAAAAGATTGAAATTTTGTGTGGAGTTGAATTACATATTGATACACACTTCTGGAAGTTCTCAGCTTGATCGGGTGTGCTATTTTGAAGAAAAAACATGAAATGTGCTAAATTGGTACCCCTCGAAGCCGTTTTTACCCATTTATAACTAAAATGTTACCCAATTGGCGAATTTAGGCAAAAGTTTGGCAATGAAGTCGACATACTATTACTTTACGCTCGTTTAACAACGCGTATATAGCGTTTTCCTGGTCATATCAATACACTAGAGTTCACCTGGGTAACGTGAAAATCTGTGTTAGTAAGATCGTAATCAAGACTGGTCTGAAATACTACGGCTTCAAATACAACGTTTTTGTGAAACAGCTGTTGAACTGGAGTATCAACATGATGATGAGTATTCTAATTGAAGCAAACAAAAGTAACTAAAATTACTAGATTTGTTATCAGCTGGCAAATACTTGACAAACAGGCTCATGTATGGTGAGTGGTGTCAAGTGTCAGCCGGTAATCCTTTTTACTCATATTCTCACGTCGTCTAATGATAGGTATACAACTGGGTTATTTCATATTCTACCATTGCAACGCATTTGACGAAACACACATTCGACGCATTGAAAAAAAATCAATACCGGTATTACTATTTGAATGTACCTATGCAGTTTATGGATATATATAAATATATATATATATATATATATATATATATATATATATATATATATATATATATATATATTATATATATATATATATATATATATATATATATATATATATATATATATATATATTATATATATATATATATATATATATATATATATATATATATATATATATATATGTATATATTTGATACATGCACATAATATATAGATTGAAATGAGATAGATTTGATTGATAAGAAGTGGAATTCAAGAAAATTGAAGAAGTGGTAAAATAACGAGTAATTACTTTACTATTTAACAGGCTTCCCACTTAGTTTTCATGTTGTTGAACGCTAACCTTGACTCACTTACAACACACCTTATCAACCAGTAAGCCATATTCACACAACCAATAATTACACTAGGAACTACACTGTAATTGATATTCCGAGGCTGATGTAAATATTTATCATTATTACTGTTCAGATGCGTGGTGGAGCCTGCTAGATACTATAGAGATTCAAATGAACAAAGGGCCCAATTTCAACTCAATTAATTGAAATTCCATTTTAATCAAGAAATGTTCCAGCCGTATGTGAATATGCAGAGAGTTCCTGAGATGTTGTGTAATTGGGGCTACATAAAATGGACTTTACAGAAAAATGAATTTGAATTTAAATAATTTTTACGCATAATTTTCCGGTAATGTTCACACACAGTTTACGTCGAATGCGCACGTAGATTGCCTGGTTGTTTTAATGGGTATATGAAGTCGATAAATGTTATTCGGAATGTATTATTATATGTCTTGGTCGACCATTTTGTGTACATAAGTCGACTACATTTCATTGTTGTGGTCCGAGCTGAATCTTCAAAAATATTGTAGAAACTTCGTTTTCACATAATATATATATTTTTTTTTTTTTTTTTTTTTTTTTTTTTAATAACATCGAAACTTGATACAAAATCATTGTTCCCCAATTGAGGCTATGGATGAAAGATGCGTAGTACATAATATTACTACAACTTGAAGGATTTTACATTTTTGAACGAATCAAGTTCGTTTCTCACCATAAATATACTCCAGAAATATGAAATAATGCCATATATAGATATACACATATAACGTTAGAGAGTGTGGGTTGTTTATTTTTTTCCGTTTTTTTTCTTATGAACGATACGGGGCTAAAAACTAGTTCATTTAGGGTTCAAATTCTAACCACTGAAGTACTGAAGATGATCATAGTAACAATATATTCGTTAACAAACAAGGCAGAATGCAATAAAACATAATGACGGTAGAAACGTGAAATGAAATAGTATAATCACATTTAAACCTCGCACATTGGTTGACAAGATTATTTGGGAAGAGAATAGAATAAACCAAGAATTAAAGAAGTGAGAGAAAGCTATTCACTTAAAAGTGAACTCCAATTCAATTCTCACAGCGAATTCGAATTCAAATTTAGTATTGTATCTGTTCACTTTTACTTTCCTTAACTTACTTCACTTTCCAATTTGCTATGTCGTTAAAAATCGAGGATTTAAACAACATCTTGCGCAGTGCGACGATGCGCATCCCGGCGGCAGTATTCACATAACGGCCTATACAGTGATGTCCTCGAGACACGTACGGGGTTCACGTAGGGCGCGTAAAAACGGCGCGCGTACTCACAGCGACGACGTCGCGACGCCGTTAGTAACGCGAAAACCAGGTAACAGCGGGTAGATAGTTTCTCATAAGAGACGCGGTCGGAGATCAAGCAAAATGAACCGTAATGTTTTAATAAAAGTCTATATCGGTGGGTTGGAGTGTGAGGGGAGGGATAGGAGGGAAGGAGGGCTCAAATGTAGAAATAGAATATGATAGCTGGATCAATACGTAGAGGCATACAATGAAAATGAAATTCAAATGAGGGATATATATATATATATATATATATATATATATATACAAATTTGATAGCAGTCCATATTCAACTAGATACATCGAAAATCTTATTTATATACTTTCTTTGTGACATTGTTTTTCATAAACAATTGAAATGTCATAAGAATTAATCAATTGATATATAATACTGATATTGATATAATATGATATACATTCAATTCATATTGTGTGACGATGCACTATACTGATAAATATACGATCTATTGGCGTCGGTGGATGATGCATGAGACGATGGGATCATGAGATGAACGATCATTTCATTCGGTGTTTTTATCGAATGTTAGATAGTGGGAAGGAGTCGGTCGTGACCTGTTGTTAAGAAACTATCCCAGTATTAACATGAATGACAGAGGGAAACCACGAAAAAAATCATGTCAGGATAATCGACCATGGCGGGAATCGAAACCCGGGTCTCCTGAATGACGCTTTAGTGTGCTAGTCACTCGGCCACACGTCTCGGTTATACAATTATAATAGATGACAATTTTGAATACCAAAAACATATGACACACGAATGTCAGCGTTATATGTACTATTCATAGCGGGCGAGATTTACGATTAGTGGCACAACTACATATTTCAAAAGCGTTCGAGATTTGAGCTGAAACGGGTTTCTACGATTGCCAAAATGTTTACATTCATTCCATTCATACGACAGCTTGATCTTCAGTGTACACAACTATAGAAACATAGAAGAGATCCTGCAAACAATATTTCAGCGACATTTTTTTTCTTATCTATTAATTATCATTATTTTCTATACATTATGAATATAATTCAAGCACAACCTTTATGAACCATGAATATTGATGATACACAATAATTTGGTACACAAAAAAAAAATGGTGCACACCAAAAAAAAGTAATTACTCCACATGTACATAGAAATTGAGTGCGAATATGAATAACTAATGAAGTTGAAAAGGAGAAAAAAGGAAAATAATGAAACTCACATAAGCCAAGGCTTGAGTGTGGGAAAGGAGTTGGAGGAAAAAGGAAAATGCATGAATTATTGCAAGATGGGGTAAAAGTACATAGGCCTAACATTACAAACATACAATAATGCAGATGATACAATTATTTGAAGTTCAACTAGTAAACAATATGAGTAACATTTTGGAAAATGATGATTATACTCATTTCATAAGAAATAATACATAATAAATTGAAAAAGGTCATATGGACTAAGAACACTCTCAAAACAGAATTAATTACAAACTTCTAAAATAATTCGTGATTGAAACTGTGAACCGGTGTGAAACAATGACTAATGTAGTTTTAATAGAGGCATAGCGTGAATTCAAATGGGGAAACGGAATCGACTGGAAGGTTATTTAGTGAAGAAAAGTTGATAAAAAGGATTCAATTTAACGACGTCAGTCGTTATGCATAACACGAGAGTGAGCCGGAAAAATATATATTCGTTTGTATATTAAGATTCATTCCAAGAGTATATATTCAGTATACGCTAATATTAATTCAAGTATCGTCTGCATATATACGAGATTGCAATGAGAAATTCGTGAAATTTGAATATGAATGTCTGAAGCTCTTACTTTCATTAAAGTGGCTATAGACACGAGTTTTCGTGCTACGAAAATCTTTATTTCCATGGTTTCTAGGTAGAAAAGGACTATATACACGAATATCTGTGAGCAGTCAAGATTACTTTGGTTAGGTCAGGTCGATCAACAATGAAAACTGACACATTTCATCAATTGCATACATTCATTTTCCACTCACTGATCTATACCAATGTAATCAAATCTCCGTAATTAGTGTACAATTAGTGTGGTGGTCAATTGGATTGAATTAATTTTGGTGATTCAGATTGTAAATATAATCCTATCAATAAGTGCATGTACAATCTCATCAGTTTGATAATTTGAACTTTTCATGTTGAAACGATAAAAACAAATTAATAACCTTGCTTTCATAATGACATATGTTCAAATAGTTCAATCAATATTATACTAGCCAAACGCGAAATATGCGTTGTAAGATAAGCGAGATATCTGAATAAGGTTTGAAAGTCGTTGAAGTAGTTCATACCCCTGCTACTTACTTTATCGACTCTGGTATTCTACACACCTTGACATATAAATAAAATCCTTCATTGTTGGGCAAATGTTGAATCTAGATAGCAGTGAATCTCGGCAACTGTCATTATTTTTATGATATATTTGATGAAAAACACCAGTTATTTTAATTTTTTTCTTCAAAACGGCTGGTTAGAATTGCATACAAAATGGTGATAATGTGTAAAATCTATTTATACACATTCAAAGAAAATTGCATTCCATTTGGAGAGATTTTATTTTTCAACATTTTCCGCCCAGCCAAATCTTATGGGGTTTTTAGAAACTTTGAGATAATATTTCTCAAAATCGGTCGAACCGATTCATCCCGTTAACTATAGAGTTTCAAGTTGGATGAGTTTGTGTCTACAAAAAAAGTTTCATGTCGATCAGTCAAACCCTGCAACCTGTGGAGTGCATTAAAAAAAAAACACAGACAAAACCCTATGGGTTATTCTGAACTTTCAGTCCAATCAAATCAGTCGTTTTGATGTAAAAAAATATATAATCCAATTTTTTAAATCACTCGAAGCTATTAAGAAACCATTTAAATATAAGCAACAAGTGTGCAAACGATTAAAACAAAGCCCTCTTTAATATCATAGAAATTGATAAGGAAATGAGATGGCAGTGACATAATTGTTTGGATCTCAAGGTGTTATATATATAATAACAATACGAAGATATAAGTTGATATAAGTAGCTCATCCATCAACGCGCCAACATATAACGCGTTTGCCTAGTGTTATGGTAATTGAAATGATATTCAAAGGTAGTATCATTCAAGTATCGCAGCTCACCATCATACCATAAACTCGAATTCATTTGATGAGCGATAAAACTTGTGGGTTTTAATACATGTTTCAGTCATTTCATTATACCTCCTGAACCTTAATACCATCTTCATTACCCCCTGCTAAAATCAAGTTGAATTTTAATTGAGTAATTAAATAATTGATTTGTTCACTTTCTTGGACAGGATGAACAAGTTCGGTGGAGAACTGTGCCGGGGAGGGGAGAAGTCAGTCGAGACCTTGAACATGAGCCTAGAACATGAACATGGAACATGGAAGCAACAAGGATAGAACAGATACATCCAGTGGCCGAGTTCACAGGTCACAACTTTGATCCGGCTCAAAGTTACGACAATTCATAGAGATAATACCATATTTAATCTATTATTTTTGATTTTTTTGATTCATCATTTTTATTAATTTTGATATTTTCAATTTTAATGAATGATGATTGATGATAATAATGAATTTGATCGAAAATTCAGATCGAAAAATAGAAAATAATAGATCAAATATGGTATTATCTCTGGGAATAGTAAACTTGAGCCGGATCGAAGTTATGCCTTTTTGTGAATCCGGGCCCTGGACCCTCATTCTCAAGATTATGAGATTATGAGATGAGTGAAATGAGATGAGATTATCATCTCATTCCACTTTTTCATCTCCTTCTCATCGTTTTGCTATTCCCGAGCTGAAAAATCGTGAAATATGAAATGAAATTATTTTTATTATATGGAAGCCTTCACGAACCTAACAGATTATAGCCAATGGCAACCCGTGAAAATGTGAACAAATAGGATGCACTGCCTTCCCTACTTAATTATCCTAGTGGCTGTGATGCAGAACCTTCTTTAGTGCCATGCACAATATTTCACAACTCAATCTGACATTTCGAGGGTGGTGAGGTTTCCAAGTGAAATGTGGAATGACATGAAATTGGAAATAACTATGAAAACGCTATATATGCGTCATTGGACGAGTGGAAAGTAATGGTATATCGACTTATTTGCCAAACTTTTGCATGAATTTGCCAATTGGGTGACATTTAAGTTATAAATGGGTAAAAACTGCTTAGAGTGGTACCAATTTAGCACATTTCATGTTTTTTCTTCAATATTGTTCACCCGATCAAGCTGAGAATTTCCAGAAATGTGTATCAAAATGTAATTCAACTTCACACACAATTTCATTTTTTTTTAAATAAAAATATTTTTATTTT
Source organism: Brachyptera risi (assembly GCA_964007535.1). Lineage (NCBI taxonomy): Eukaryota > Metazoa > Arthropoda > Insecta > Plecoptera > Taeniopterygidae > Brachyptera > Brachyptera risi. The sequence goes on from OZ023332.1 coordinate 40,903,554, forward strand.
TTTCCGTCGCGTTATTCTAATGGGTATTTTTGAATTTTCTAAAATTCATGAAAATGATATTTACCACTCGATAATGCCACAAAACTATACATATCTAAGTTAGATGAAGAACCATAACGGAAAAAAAGTTTGAAGTTGATAGCTGTAGCCGTTTGACCTGTGGAGAACCGACAAAAAAACATGAAAAAATAAATAAAAAAACATTTAAACTAACACCAATTTTTTTCAGTATGTCAAAATAAATCCTCGCTAAAGCTCGTCTGATAATTTTATGAATATCAATCAGTCACTTCCAGTAGAGTAGAATTATTTGAATCTCATCCAAATTTTACTCATTCCACATTTCATGAATCTCGACAATAAGGGTCTGTATGAACAGGGAAACATGTGACACCTCATTCAGAATGGTTGGTCGCTTTAGGCTCAATGACGGGTCCGAACGATCCTATCTTGTCAGTTGGCCCTTATTGGGAAACAATGACTCCGCTTAGAGTTTGTGATGACGACAAAAAATATCGAAAATGGTAAATAATATTCTTGTCCATCATAGAAGAGATAATAATCAGAGTCATAGCTATCTGAAACTATTTTTTAATTTTAAAAAAATTTATAAATTATTCTCATAGTTCCACAAACCTTGACCAATTAAATGTCGTTTTTTTGTTTCATCAAGTAATTCTTCTCGTATTATAGTTGATATTTCGCATGTAAAACTATATTCCAATTAAACTTTCCTCATATAATACAACTAGCATTTACTCAGGAACACCATCACACAAATCTCATCAAATCTTCGGTTTTGAACTATTTTTATTTCACCTACTATGAACTTTTTTTTGAGGATATAGTTATCTTGGAACTTTGCTTTCGATTTTCAAAGCAATTATTCTGGCGTATAACCAAGTCTCTTCCACATATCAACTTCATGATCACAATGATCGTCAAAATACGAATTTGGTTCATCAACATTACACTGCCAAATCTTCTTCTTCGTTCTCAATTGACGACTCGAAATAGGCGTGGCTTCACCAGTCAGCCAGTTGAATATATATATCATTTGTGGTCGTTTGAAGATACCCCGATTAGATATTTTAATCTCACCACAGTTCTATCAGCCCTGTTGATTGGACGGTATGATTTGTGACGTCATGGGGCTGGAGACTGCGAGTCGTCAATAAATGGCCCAAGAAGATGGAACGAGGTTCCCAATATTATTGAAGTTAGTCGAATAATCAGACTATTCTAATTATCATATCAAAATCAACTTTTGGTGAAGCAAAATTCAGAAATAATTTTGAAATATAGGCCTAATGTATGATTTAGTTTCAGTTTGTTACCTCTTTCCGTTCCTTTTCCAATTTCATTTATAAAATTATAGTTTATTTTATTCAATTCTCATTCGTATTTTGGATATAAAGTGAGAGGAAAGAGCGAATGCTCATGTATCTGAACCTCACCGTTTTATGTTTGTCAAATCACTGTCTTATATTGAATTTCAATGTAAATTGGAATTTCTCTGATTTTGTCACCTACTGTTCACAAAATTGAATCAAGTTCAATAATAATAATGATACCGATAACACCTGAATGTCAGTTGTTCATTTGTTCGCATCTGCAATTATTTGGCTCGATGAGATTTTAGATATTGATCTCCCATGATCGAAAGACATCACTTCAACGTTGTGGTACATGCCTTGGTCTGCAACTATCGATTTCACTATTGAAGATTTCCAAAAAAAATAAAAAATTTAGATCAAGATTTTTACAAACTTTTCTGCGACAACCGAGTTTCAGCCACCGCGTGAGTAGCCACTCGCGTCCGGCAAGTCCCGGCGATCGGGCTATTTTTGTTCGATTTTTACATTTTTCGAGATTCGATCTCGCATTCCTCTCATTCGAATTCCAGTAAACTGATCATCATTTGGCCCTATGAGATTCTAGATATTGATCTCTTATGATCGAAAAACAACATTTCAACGTTGTGCCACATGCCTCCGTCTGAAACCATCGATTTTACTTTTGAGAAATCAAAAAAAAAAATTCAAATCAAGATTTGTACAAACTTTTTTGCGGCAATCGAGATTTTAGCTACCGGTCGAGTCGTCACTCACGTCGGTCAAGTCTCCGCGACCGCACTATTTTTGTCCGATTTTCACATTTTTCGAGATTCGATCTCGCATTCCTCTCATTCGAATTCCAGTAAACTGATCATCATTTGGCCCGATGAGATTTTAGATATTGATCTCCCATGATCGAAAAACATCACTTCAACGTTGTTTTACATGTCCCCGTCTAAAAACTATCGACTTCACTTTTGAGAAATCGAGAAGAAAAATTTACAAACCGAGATTTTTACAAACTTTTTTGCGGCAATCGAGATTTTAGCTACCAGGCGTGTAGCCACTCACGTCGGTCAAGTCTCCGCGACCGCACTATTTTTGTCCGATTTTCACATTTTTCGAGATTCGATCTTGCATCCCTCTAATTCAAGTTCCAGTGAACCGATCATCATTTGGCCCGATGAGATTTTAGATAGTGATGTCCCATGATCGAAAAACATCACTTCAACGTTGTGTTACATGTCCCCGTCTAAAAACTATCGACTTTACTTTTGAGAAATCGAGAAAAAAATTTACAAACCGTGATTTTTACGAACTTTTTTGCGGCAATCGAGATTTTAGCCACCGGCCGAGTCGCCACTCGCGTCGGGCAAGTCTCTGCGACCGGACTATTTTTGTCCGATTTTCACATTTTTCGAGATTCGATCTTGCATCCCTCTAATTCGAGTTTCAGCGGACCGATCATTATTTTGTTCAATGAGATTCTAGATATTGATCTCTCATGATCTAAAAACAACACTTCAACGTTGTGGCACATGCCTCGCTCTGCAACTATCGATTCAACTTTTGAAGGAATCAAAAAAAATAATTAAGATCAAGATTTTTACAAACTTTTCTTCGGCAATCGAGTTTTAGCTACCCGGCGAGTCGCCACTCGCGTCCGGCAAGTCGGCGCGTCCCGTCATTTCTGTGAATCACCAAAAGATGCTCCAAAACATTACATTCCAAACATTTCCGGGGATAAATAAAATGTACTGAAAATCGACTGTATTGAAAAGCAACTGTCCTAAATATCTATTTTAGCAACCTCTACAAATGTCAAAGTTTAGGAAAATAGCTTCTCCCCTTCATGAATTGTCATCTTTGTCACTTTTGTAATATTCGTGGGTTTTTAGTGATGGTCAAGATTTGGTGGGTAAGATTTGTTTCGAATGAAATTTCTGAAGGGGAGGAGTCAAATCTCTCACTTCAACCTCAGTGAGGACTGTAAGAAGTAGAAGAAATGTATTCAAGAATCTGACATCAAAAACAATGGCTGCCATAAATGACACATAATAATTGATCAATATGTAGAATAATTGAAAGAATGGAAATAGATCAAGAAAAAGTAAGAGATAGAAGTTTATTAAAAACACTGCCGCCAAAACGGCTGCCACACGGACACAGTATAACAAAGTTCATAAAAACAATGCATCATTTTTTTCAAATAAGAGAATTAAATGGTGAAAAAAATATAATAGAGACATTATTTCAAGTTCGTGATACAAAAATTGAGTATCAAGAGTAATATGAAAAAATGTATCTGAGAAAAAAAATGGAATGGTGATAGGGTGAGTTGGCAAAACAAAAGAGCAAACGCGAATATAAATAACACCAAAGTAAGAATAGAAAATTGAATGAGATGTTGACCGTATAAATGATTTCTTGAAATGGCAATTGATCCTCTCAAAGCCAATATACTTATATGTTCTATTATATCTTTTCCAATAAAAATTCTTCACAAAAGTTTACAAAAAATGACGTATAAAAAATGACAATAACACCGATTCTTAAATAACAAACAGAAACCCCGAACTACGAGATACTAAAATAAAAAATGTGTTTTGAACTATAATAAACCATGTAGGCCTACAAGTGTGAATGAAAATGATGGGAAAATATGATATATGAACAAGAAGTAGGAGGGAGAGATTGAAAATGTATTAATTCAATATAGATGATTTTTCAAAATGTATACTAATTTTTCAAAATGTCTACAACAATAGAATATCATTATTTTCTCACGAACCACAACCAATTATAAATAATTTTATTTTGATCACCTTTCTTCATCCCGTCTTAAAATAAATATTTCGCATGCAAAACTAAATTCAAATTAAACTTCTGTCATGAATGACCGTAAAATACCATGACTCAAATCTAATCAATCCAGAGTTTGAAAACTACCAAAACAAAAAGATTATTTCACTTCTAGAAAGTACATATAATCATCACCAGAACTTTGCTATCGTTCTTTAAAGCAACTATTCGGGTTGAATATGCACGTATCTCACTCTAATAACCGTGCAATCTGGTTGCCCAGTTGGCTTATAGCGTGCAGGGGAGTAATAAGCAACCGGCATTACAAACTTGGAACTCCCGTGTTCGCCAGGTACCACGTGGTCCCGAGGAATGGTGTGGCTGATCGTCAATAATCTGGACTACGGGAAGAGAGAGATAAAACACTCCGGGAAGACGGTTCTACACCTGGAGTAGGTATATAGAATAGAATAGAATAGAATAGAATAGAATAGATTTATTTTTCATCTAGATTGATCGTTCATAACGATATTAGACAAGTCATTATTACATTATTACATATGAAAGGAATATCACAAGACAACAATATAACATATAAAATAATAATAATGGTTCCTACATAAATTACAGAGTAGGCCTTAGAAAATGATGAAAATGATTGGTAAACAAATGATCACATATAAATTATAATTACCGTTACAGTAAAGCGGTCTTTTGAATGTCAAAAAGAATGATAAATAATACAATAAGAAATTACATTCAGGAAATTATATAAGACACACATATATTTTGATTTATCTAAACGGAAACTATAATTCAATCAAACTACTAAATTTTATCTTCTAAAAATTCCTTCACACTGTAATAGCACTTATTGATCAGGTAAATTTTGAGGCATATTTTGAATGAATCTAGTTTCTTTCTTTTTAATGTAAGAGGTAATATATTGTAGAATTGGATACCAGCATGTATGGGTCCAGTTTTAAGAATGGATAAATTGCACTTCACTACTTTTATATTATTTTTCCTAGTATTATGGCCATTTTCAATGTCAAAATCTTGAATTAAATATTTGTTTTCCAAAACATATAAAATTGTATTAAAAATGTATATGCAAGGTAAGGTAAGAATATTATATTTTCTAAAAAGTGGTTTACACGAGTCCTTATAAAATACTTCTGATACGGGATTAAAACTTACTTTTGCTAAATATCGAATCGCTCTTTTTTGTAAAGTGAACAATCTATTTGATTTTGTAGAATACCCCCATAGAATAATGCCGTATTGAATATGTGATTCTATATGAGCAAAGTAAACTAATTTAGCCGTGTTGAACCCACAAATATCCATAATACGTTTCACAAGATAGCAACCACTCGCAATTATTTTTCCTACCCCTTTAATATGGTTTACCCATGTTAATTTTTCATCTATGATCATACCTAGGAATTTAGTTTCTTCTTGTTTAATTATGCTTTTTCCTTGCAAATAAATAAGAGGCGAAGTAATATTGTTAACATTATTTATATTTGTGTCGTTACTAGTCCTACATGTAAAGTTTATTAAGACAGTTTTGTTAGTATTCAAAAATAACTCATTTGCACTAGCCCATTTTACTAGTTCATAAACCGCAGCATTTTCTATTGTATTATTATATTCATTACTCTTCAGCGTAATGTTGCTTTTAATCATTTTTTCTTTGCAAATTAAATGGCTTGTGTCATCAGCATATAATATTAGTTCACCTAATTGAACGTGATCGGTCAAATCTGACGTGAAAATTATGAATAAGATCGGTGATATCGTGGAACCTTGTGGAACGCCAGTATTGAGCGTAATTTCATTAGAAAAATGTTTATTTCCCATACTATCTGTAATTTTAACTACTTGCCTCCTGTTACTCAAAAATGATGCAATCCAATTGTTTGGTATTCCCACAATACCCATGAATTTAAGTTTATCTAAAAGTTTATGATGATTGACAACGTTGAAGGTTTTAGAGAAATCGTAAAATATACCTGTCGCATTTTGTCGATTATCCCATGCGTCCTGAATGTTTTTAACAAAACTAGCAACAGCCGTTGTAGTCGATCGACCTTTCATAAAACCATGCTGGCAATTACTTATTAGATTATGAGTGTTCAGAAAATTTAATAATCGCATACAAAATGCATTCTCAAATATCTTTGAAAAAACCGATAGGATAGAAATGGGTCGATAATTTTCCACCATTTGAGAATTACCTTTTTTAAAACATGGTTGAACTAATGCTAGTTTAAGAGGTTCTGGAAAAATACCTGCGTTGAACGACGCGTTAATAATATAAATCAATGGATCAGAAATGAAAACAGATGCAAATTTTAATATATTGCATGGAATTTCATCGAATCCTGCTGAGCTTTTTTTTGTTACTTTATCCAAAATAGTATGAAATTCTTTCAATGTTAGAGGAGTAAGGAACATATTTTTATTGCATCTCTTAATAGAATGTACATTATTTACGTTATTATTAGGCACATATTTCCTGTTATCATCTCCATTCGTGTTTAACCGTTCGTCACTCACCAATTTATTTACTACATCATTAAAATAATTATTGAAAATATTTGTAACTTCAGTACTATTTTTGACTTGTCTCCCTTCATGTAATAAGTTTATATCATCTTTAGTACGTTCGCTGTCATTGTTTGCACTTTTAATTATATTCTATTAATTAATTATATTATATGAATTAGGTTGGAATAGGATATTAGTGAGGATCGTTTGTCTTACAGCCTGAGACCATTGATATGTTTAGTTGTTTAATAATAATAATAATAATAATAATAATAATAATAATAATAATAATAATAATGTCTCTATTCAGTGTCATTGAAAATACTGAAAGTGCGAGATTCGACAAATTCGTTCTTCCATCCAAAATCAATACAACAACATAAATACAACAACAAATTCAGAGAACATCTATTAAAACACTGACAAAAAGTATGAAAATTTAAAAAAAATATGAAATTAATAATCAACATAGCCTGAGAAAAATTGGAATAGAAAACAAAAAATATATAAATATGTATTCATAAATCCAAAAAGGAGCAGTGGCAGTTCTTATTTGCTTCCATACAATCATCTTCTATATTTGGATTTCCATCTATTTTTCCTTACATTTTTCTTTCAGAATGCTCTTTGGCTTTATTGTTTCAATAGAAGTTGAAACTATTCCAGTATTTAACAGCAATGATAGAGAAGGTGGATGAACTTGTGGAGTTGTGATGATAATAGACTAGTAGTGTTTTTCTGTCGAGTAATATGGCTGCGTTTGTTTTTAGTTGATATGAGTTAAAAAAAACACAGCCCTAATACTTATATCTAGTTGTATATGTTTATTTTAGTTCACATCATTGCTTCTTTTTCTCCTATGAATGTTGAACATTGAAAAAATATGTGGTAAATGTATTAGAAATGTCTTGATACACCTATAATCATATTGTTACCGTGCATTTGTTGTATGTTCACATAATGAATGTGTTGTGCGTTTATGTTATGAATGTATTACATTAAATAGCATGAATGGTAATATCTCTGTGTGTAGGTAGGCCTATCCCTCTGTATTTTGTTGTATTTTCCGTGTATTCAATTTTTTTCAGAAATGTATGTGAATTATGTTTTGAACTGATTAAATGTGAGAAAGGCCCTGCCAAATTTTGCCAGCAATGAAGATCTTATAATAATATTTGTATTTCACATTTGTATTTTGTATGAATAGACTTTCTTGTACTTTCTTTATTTCTTGTTCAAAACTTTCAATCAGTCACTTCAATCAATTTTGCCAACTCGAAGAATGTAGTATTTTGACTCGTCAAGATTGAGCTTTGGTTCGCAACTTTGCTATGTTTCTATGGTCACAATAGTGAGTCATTTGTTACTTGACAGAAGCTTTCAAAAGTTGGTATAATTGATGGATGAAATCGGTTGGTATTGGTTTGAGGAACTTGATTGCTTGAAATTAATAGTGATCAAAGATACCTTACACTTTGTAAGTAGAATGTAAAAAATCACTCAATATTTTGCTTTTTGCTTTTTACTTCAACTACTTTATTACTTTTGATGTTTGATAAATACGTCCGAATTTGAATTGTACTTATGATCAACTATTTTAACCCACAGTTAAGCCTTTTTTTAAAGAGTTTTGTGGATGTTTTTTTTTTGTAATTGTGTTTTTCTTTCTGTATCAGTGCATGTGACCAATAAAAAAAAATGATAGAAGAATTCATTCGACTGAACGAGCTATTTTTGTTTGGGAAGAATGTAATTTTATTATTAATTAATGAAATTTCAAATGGCAAAAAGTCAAGTCAAATTTGATATTTATGAATGTTTTCATTGCATACAAATGGTCAATTTTTCATATTTCTTCCCAGTATTCTTATATCATCTTACAACTCTGGCGGTCATTTAGTAAAATATGTTTTTACCTTCACAGTACCATCTGAAGTATACTCTAAAAATAGATGTAGATTCATAATTTTTTTTTATGTAAAAGTGACTTTGAGAAAACATGTTCCAATGTTTATTTTACAAATGATTATCTGTTGCATAATTCTGCGTTCATGTCTTATGAGAAGTATAAAATTCAACTACCTGTCGTAAAAGTTGCATGTTAGAAACCTCATTAAACCATCAATTTCTGTATTACTTGTATTAATGTTAGACCTGTAACCTACTTGACAAATAATCCAGAACAATATCTAGATTCCAAGTCTAATCTCCTTGTAAAATAAACATTTTGATGAACTCCATATATTCTGATTGGATTACTGACACCCCTAGCTCTTTCTTGTCAAAATATTTTCTCGTCTAGAACGATCAACTAATGAAGTTAATTCTCAGCCAGATAGAAGCAATAATAAAAGTAAAACGCTTGCTTATTTAACACATTCAACTGTCATATTGACGTAACCACCATCGTCGTACAAAACTCTTATCAAAATGATAAACTTCATTAAAATATTTATGAAGCTGAAATTCAAATCCATTTGCATAGCATCTTCATAAGAATCACACAAACCAAACCATGCAATATAATCTCGAAACCAGAAATAAAAATGTTAACATGATATAAATAAACGATTCCACATTCGAACATCACCATAGAACTGGTGACATAAAAATGTATATTATAGAATGCCACATCGCATGTCAATGAACTCGATCGAACATGAATCTATGGAAAGTACCGAAACATTAATATTTTATCACATGAGCGTAGTGAAGAGTTCCATTATCAACCGAGAATAATAGGTATTCGTTTTTTATATTGGTTTGGTTACCGCACATTTCGTTTCGTTTTTTATTTTTATTTTTAGTGTCATTTCATTCTTGTTTGAAGACATGATTTACAAACATAATTCACAGGGTAAGATTCATGGTGAGAGGTGAAGCTGTAAATAAATATGATTGTCATTCAATATAATGACACAACAAAAACCCGCGTGAGAAGGAACTCTCTGTGTGCGGACTGGCTGGAAGAAGTTACGCAAGAAGAAAATGAATGAAATAATATAAGTAATAAGCTGGCGTGTCATCGAACATACAAGAATAAAAACTAGGTTTTTAATAATAATAATTAGCACAATGCTAGTTTTCTAAACTTTTTCTAGAAATTGATGTTATGCCAGAATGAGTCTGTTTTTTCACCATCGGTTCACCGGTTATTACGATAAAAATTCGGTAAATTTGGAAAATCCTCTTTGGAATAGTCTTCGGCTGAATTATCAGTTTCAACTGCACTTCGCTTTTTGATTGAATATCATGCCTATTTGAGCACTGTGGCTCTCGATATAACAACATGTTTTTATGGGGAACGTAGGATAATTAAATGTAAAATATGCATGTCTATAAAAGGTCAGACCATGTTTTGCTACTTTGGAGAATTAATGAAGCGTACTAATTACCTAGTTTTTCATCTCTCTCCTCTTCTCTCTCTCTCTCTCTCTCTTTCTCTCTCTCTCTCTCTCTCTCTCTCTCTCTCTCTTTCTCTGTGAAAATGTTCAAATTAATTGAATTAGCGCGTGAATCAATTTACGATTTGATCACGTGGTCTAATACCAACCTCACAACGTGTCGAAGGATTGGAAAACTGTGTTAGTCCAAGTCAGACCTTGTGCTGTGTGATTGGATTAAAAGCTTCGACGTCGACCTATCCTATTGATCTATCGACGTTCCAATTCTCCATTGGTGTGAACACAAACAGGGATAAATTAAAATTCAGCAAAAAAATAAAAAAGTATATCAATATATTTCAATTTAAAATAAACTCGCTCTTCGATGGAAGCAATTTCGATAAGGTTATTAAGTTGGCTCTGTTTTACTCGACGATGGAAAATCGATATTCCTATCTGCTTTCATATCTCAACCAATTAAAAACTGCATATTTCGCTTGAGAGAGAAAAATATCGTTACCATTATCTATATGTAGGTACACATGAATTCAACATAATCCACTGAGAGCTTTGTTTTAATGGAAGTCGAATCCCAATGCAAACAGTGATAATTAAAGATAAACAACACTTGAATGTCATACAAAATAAGATAATTGTGGATTTATGCAAATATTTATGCTATTTCCTAGCTGAATAGCTGGATAGATACAGATTGTAAAAAGTTAATTCAGACCTTTGCATTTCCGATGTCTCGATGAGAAGGAATTTGACTCAGTTTTAAATTGGAAACTTGAATTAAAATTTGTTCATTCATGAAATTATTCCACATGCGTTCAGTCAAATCATCAGGATAAATATTGACAAGGCAAAGAGAAAAATTCCAAATAACATGACTCTAGAAAAGAGTTACGCTTTTTTCAAAGTCGACCTACATCTGTTTTATTAACAAACTAAACGGAAGTGAGAACAAGAAATTACCCGCTCAATTTTCAAGATACAATTCATCATGAATTAGGGCAAATTCTATTGCAATGAGATAGCTGGAAATTTGAAACTTGACCTCTTTTCTGATTTTCAAATCTGAGATTATCATAATATACAATTATACTCTCCACACAGAATATAGCTTTGAATATATATTTAGTGATTTTTTCCAGACAATGTTGGAAATCTATGAATTTCTTCACCCGAAGAATGCTATAATGATTATTCGTAACAATACAAGGCTGTGAAACTTCTGATTCTCTGAAGTTTCCTCCTTTTAATATATATAGTCATTGAGTAAAGAAGGATCCTACGGGATAGAGTGGCAGCACCCTTGTTGAACAGTCTACATACCCTGGTAGTGTTACGCATGGTAATCCTTCTAGGAGCGTTGTGATCATCAAGAAAATGCCATTAGCTAGAGCACTGTTGCGAGTGAATGCTGCTAGAAACGCTGTGATCAGCCAACTTTGTCATTGTTGGTGAGCAATTGGTGAGCATACAGCGTTGCCTATCTAGAGACTACTTTATTAATGATAGAACCAAAAGTTGGAACCACATTATAATGTAAACGAAAAATTATAAAATGTGAGTTATGTAATCAAACGCTCAAATACACGAACCTGTGTATTCATTGTGGTCAAGGTCAAGAGATTATCCACTTGATTCCAATTTTGTGCACTGATTCGTAGGCTGTTGGAACCAGCGTCGCGACGCTGCTAGCACGCGTGCAGGTATAAGCTGCATGGCGTGTGAACCGACGCCGCCTCTTGCACGCCATCACACACAGACGGTGCAAGCTTCAATGTTGGTACCCACATTCATATTAGAGACAGCAATTTATTAATAAACTTTAATAATGTGAACTGAATCAATGAGTATTTCTTTTCTCATTCTTATCGTTTTCCATTTGATTAGTTATTGAAGTAATTCATCACGTTCCGGGCGTATTAAGATGGGTGGATCAGTTTGAGGCGTCATTGGGAGGACCATGGAGTTCGATTCCCGTCATTTTCGATTATCCTGACGTGTGTGTTTCGTGGTTTCCCTCAGTCGTTGAGAGTGAATACTGGAATGGTTTCTCAATAATGAGCCACGCCCGCGCTTTATTACTAGCATTCCAATAAATTATACCCACTAAACAGATTAGCTCTATACTGCTCTAAGAACATTGATAATATGAAATTCAGGGTGAGAAAGGAATTGGACATTTCCATGGGTTTCTGATATTTTTACACTCAAAAAATCATTGACAGCTAGATTATCTAAAGAGTTTCAAATGAGCAGATCAGTTTATAAAAAATCCAACCGTTATTATTCTAATTTTTTCAGATGAAATAAAGCACTCCTTCTTTCTCAAACACAGGCGAGAAGAGAAGTAGCCTGGATTCGAACCCACGAACGACTTGACTCCATACTACACAGCACTGTCTCAGCTCGCGCAGCTGGACGGGGGTCAGTTTCAAGGACATGAGAATGGTTAGTCATGAAACAAATTAAAATACCAGTGATATAAGTATAAATTACTCACACCAGAAATTCAGCTTGAAATTACCATAGTAAATTAGATTTTCCGCTGTATTTATGCAGCATACCAACACTTTAGTACGTAATGATAGAATGTACGCATACCAATTGCACTGATATCATCAGTAACATGAAGGTACTATTATATTTTTGTTTTCTTCAAGAACAATTTTGAAGGGATGACGAATAACTGCTATATTTTAGTGTTCTGGACTTTTGAACAGTGGAAGATTTCTATCTGTGGCGGAAAATTATAGTAACAAACAGCGCAGTGTAAAGTTGATAGGTTTCAAATAATCAAAATGGAGTGGTATAAATATATATATATATATATATATATATATATATATATATATATATATATATATATATATATACATATATATATATATATATATATATACATATATATATATATATATATATATATATATATATATATATATATATATATATACATATATATATATATATATATATATATATATATATATATATATATATATATATGAATATATATATATATATATATATATATATATATATATATATATATATATATATATATATATATACATATATATGAATATATCTATATCCTCATATATATATATATATATATATATATATATATATATATATATATATATATATATATATATATATATATATATCACATGAGGAGGGGGCGTATATAAAAACATGCATGTATGCACCAATTCGAAAACAGTTTATATGGCTAATGAGTCCTCTAAACCCATTCCTCAAGTTTCCCAAATATTAATCGAAACCGAAGTCGACTGAAGTCTTCAATTCCCCGAGCATTACCTAAGCTTGTATATCAACATGCGATGGTGAATGTCAAGTAGCTAATAAAGTTATGAAAATATATGCAATATCACTGCGAAATTCTGTTGGCCATGCGAGAATGTGGAAAGGAGGAAGAAGAGATGACGAGAGAATCTGAGAGCAAGTGAGAGGTAGATAGAGAGTGAGAGATATAGAGACAGAGAGAGTGGGAGAGAGAAGAAGATATATAAAGAGAGAGAGAGAGATAAAGAGTGGGTGAGAGTGGGTGAGAGATGGGGATAGAGAGCTAGAGATAGAGAGAGAGAGAGAGAGAGAGAGAGAGAGAGAGAGAGAGAGAGAGAGAGAGAGAGAGAGAAAGCTCAGACAGACGGAGAGAGTAAGCAAGTGAATAAGAAATGAAAAGGGATGGTGAGTGAGACAATAAGAAAGCGAAAGAGAAGGGATAGAGAAGGAAGAGAGAAAGTTAGAGACAGAGAAAATTGAGAGAGGGAAAGAATCCAATAACGACGCCGACGCTTCATAACTATGCCAGAAAGATGGCAAGCAATGAATAACAATATGTATTCACGTCGTGGAATAAAAAATTCCATTGGAATGTTCCAGTGCTGTTCAGAGCGTACTCTGTGAGCACGTTTCCGAGTTCTGGGAGCTGAGAGACGAGACAAATGTTTTCTTCGATACATATCTAGTCATGAAAATGGTCGGAGTTGGATTAAATAACAAAGATAAGTTCACGAGCGCTCACATCAAATGTTTTTCCGGAATTAAAATGTAAGATTGAATTGAATCTCTGGAAATATCACAGTTAATCCATCATAGACTGAACAGAAAGTCCACAAGTAGAGCATGAACGAGAATTAAACTTCCGTTTCCTGTTTGTATGATACATACTTCATGCAATATCACGAAGTGGTCAAGTCAGATAGAAAAATGACTTTTATTTCTGGTTCAAGCGCACATTGTTTGCCGGGATAGACATCTATAATGTTAGTAAACCTATTTCAAAATTATTTTATTGTACTTGAGACACCATTTTTTGTGATCGTGACTGTACGAATATTACTGTTTTTCGACTGAATAAACGTAGATAAAAAACTAGCTCACTTTATAACCGTAGTAAAAACCACAAATGCGGTCTTCTGTAAACTAAAACCATTGCGACAAAAATAACTTCAGATGAGTTTAGTTATTCTTGTGCGATATGAAAGAAATGTATGATCTAATCTCGACTCCATACAACATAATTGTGGTTTGTATTTATGTTAAATCTGTGGTTTTGACGCATCATCTCAGAAGCGAAGCGGTAATTCCAATTCAAGCCCACGGTTCAATTCTCTATATTCACTCAACGTGATCCTCCTGCCTGGATCGGCATGAGATATTCAAAACAAGTTACTTCCACTCGATTTAACAGTGAACACACACACACACATATATTTATATATATATATATATATATATATATATATATATATATATATATATAAATATATATCTTTATATATATATATATATATATATATATATATATATATGTATATATATATATATATATATATATATATATATATATATATATATACATATATATATATATATATATATATATATATATATATATATATATATATATATATGAATATATATATATATATATATATATATATATATATATATATATATATATCAACATGTCGGAGATATATCAGCTCAGAAGTACGTGACTCAGTGTGGGTTTCAATCGAACGTGAATACTATTTGGATTGTAAAATTCGAGCAATGATGTTTATCACAAAACATCTAAATGTGATTAAAACATTATACAAAACTGAATGAAAATGATGAAATACTACTAAACTTTGATGAATTATTATCAATTTATATAACTAGGCAAACGCGTTATGTGTTTCCGCGTTGATGGATGAGCTGGAACATATCAACTTATCTTTGGATTGGTTATTATATATATATATACACCTTGAGATCCAAACCATTACATCACTGCCATCTTATTTTCCATTAATAATTTATATAATAATAAAGAAGGCTTTGTTTTAATCGTTTACAATCAAGTGGTGACACTTGTTGCTTTGATTTAATAGGTATCTTAATAGCTTTGAATAATTGACACAAATAACATTATATATTTTTTTACATCGAAACCGCTGACCCGATTCAAGTGAGAGTTCGGAATAATGTGTATCATTATCAGATTGAAATTCTCTGAGAATTTGGATCCTCTCAGATGAAATATTTTTCACGAATGTTTTCCTCTGGGTTATTGTAATGGGATTTTTGAAAACTTTGGAATGAGTTTTCTCAGAAGTTGTTCAACCGATCGTGCCTCAAAACTATAAAGCATCAAGTCAGATAGGGGTTCATGTGTGTGCCAAGTTTCAACTGATTTTGAATTTTTGTCTGACCTGTGGAGCGCGAACGAAAAAAAAAAAAAAAAAAAAAACAGACACTTTTTTTTCGGTATAGTGTAATTGAGTCTTCGCTTCGCTCATCCAATAACTGTCGGTAAAAAATGTTGATAACTGTAATGAGATTATATATATATATATATATATATATATATATATATATATATATATATATATATATAAACATATATATATATATATATATATATATATATATATATATATATGAATATATATATATATATATATATATATATATATATATATTTATATATATATATATATATATATATATATATATATATATATATATTATGTGTGTATATATCAATATCCATTCATATGTGTATATATCTGCATATCTGTATATATATATATATATATATATATATATATATATATATATATATGGTTCAATATGGCTGACTGAGCAATGCATCATCAAATGGGATGAATGGACGCTAATTTCGTCCGGCGGCTCTCGACAGCCATTTGCCATTGTATGCAAAGCACTCGCTCGACCAATGAGCACGCGGAGAGTTTTCGTGACGTAATTAGGACTATTACGTATTATATATCGGAATAAAGACCTCGGCCAGCACATATGGCGATTCGAAACGTGAAATAAATCACGGCAGTATGGATTATTATTCGACCAATTAATTTTGGTTTGTTCAACAGAGCCGTGGCATAGCGTGGTTTGAGCGCGTGAAATATTGTGATTAATCAATTCGAAATGTATAAGCACTTAATAAGGATTGTAGAAAGCTCGGCGATTTCAGTTAATGGTGGTTGTAGAAAAGAGAGTCGTGTATATTAGCTGTTGGATAAAAGTTGAAGCGTAGATATTTGTGAGGTATTTAAGAATCCAGTTATTCACAGTTGTTCAATTGGAATGATTGTGTAGATGATATAGTTCGAGAATTATGAAATCAGTATGGAAATTTTATCATGTATATGCATATATATATATGTATATATATATATATATATATATATATATATATATATATATATATGTATATATATATATATATATATATATATATATATATATATATATATATATATATATATATATATATAATAATGATATATATTTAATAGGAAGATTAAAGTCGTGTATGAAATTGTGAAATATTTTTAATATCTCTACGTTTCAACCATTATGTTATGGCCTTTTTCAAGAGAATTATTGAACTGAATAATATGACAAAAATTGTAATCGATTATTTCTTAACATATGCACTTGGATACCACTACGTTTTTAACAGAGTCAATATATGGAAGGAACCCTGGCTCATTAAACACAAATACGAAAATTGTTCGAATATCAGTGAAAAAATATAGAAGCAAGCATGAAAATAGTGAGATTAAAAATAAAAATATAAATACAAATGAAAATCGTCAAAGTGGATCGTCAAGTGAAACGATGGCCAAGGGCAATAAGCGAGGCCATCGAAATAAGAAAACACCCTCACAATTTCAACGGTGAAGACAGCGGATACATCATGTCCCCCAGTTGGTCCACAGCTCTCGCATCTTTGAAAAGAATGGGAAGAAGGCCACAACTCCAGTGCAGTGCCCCTCAACAAGTAAATGAAGATACCGAAACAAGAGGACCAAAAAGATATTCCTACGATCTGCGGCCAAGATGAATCGAAAAGTCTTGTATCGAGTCAGCCACTTTTTATTTTTATTTTTATTATTTTTTATTTTTATTTTCATTTGTATTTATATTTTTATTTTTAATCTCACTATTTTCATGCTCGCTTCTGTATTTTTTCACTGATATTCGAACAATTTTCGTATTTGTGTTTAATGAGCCAGGGTTCCATCCATATATTGACTCTGTTAAAAACGTAGTGGTATCCAAGTGCATATGTTAAGAAATAATCGATTACAATTTTTGTCATATTATTCAGTTCAATAATTCTCTTGAAAAAGGCCATAACATAATGGTTGAAACGTAGAGATATTAAAAATATTTCACAATTTCATACACGACTTTAATCTTCCTATTAAATATATATCATTATTATAAAATGAGTCGTGAAAGTTTAAAAGTTTTAATATATATATATATATATATATATATATATATATATATATATATATATATATATATATATATATATATATATTCATTCACATTCAATTTCTCAAGACATAGAAACATTATTTCAGATTTTCTTCTGAAACAATAGGCTTATCAAAATAATTCTGCCAAAATTCCAAGTCGAACTCACTTCAATTAGCTATAAATAGTTTTTATCGCAATCGTAAATATTCGCGGCTACATTGTTGTGTCCGCGAGGTGGCGTGCCAACCTCACCTAAAGACATTACCCTGTTCCACTTTATACTTCGAACAGAAGTATATTATGAGTTGAACTTTGAAAATTGTTCCAGATATTGTTTATAACTTGCATATCATATAGCAGAACAGGAAATCAACTCTGAAATTATGAAATACTGAAACTTCCGCCGTCTGACAGTAATTTTCAGCTTGTAATAACAATTTGATATATATATATATACTAGTATTCACAAATTTAGAATGTTGTCTACCAACTGAAAAATAGTGAAACTTTCATAATTATACATACATTATCGGTGCAAGTTTGAAGATTTAAAGCTTCTGAAACAGTAAGATTTTTTTTTCATTCAAATTATATTATAACGATCATATTATTATTATTTCTTTCGTTATTTTATTATCATAAAAAATCACATCAAATAACAGCTTGAGGCTTTCTTTATATTTCATTATCATCAACATGAAAATCTTGATACACAAAATCAATGTTTTTCAATTAGGACTTAGAAGTAAACAATTTGGAAAACAATTTCTTCTGATCGTTTCGGATTCAAAGTCAGTTTCGTCGGAAAATATAAATCACTAAATATCGACTCATTTTCATTTTTCGCTAATGAAATTTTTCGAATGTTCGATTTATCTGGAACACATTAACAGATATTTACCCATCATTTGTGATATACGCGGACATGACCAACATCACAAATACACGAATGCTGCCATCTCCCACTTTATAAGTCTACATTTCATTCCATTTCCCTTCCAAACGATCCTTTCTTTCATCCATAGCCTCAATTGGGGAACAATGATTTTGTATCAAGTTTCGATGTTATTAAAAAAAAAAAAATCAATTATTATTATTATTATTATTCATTCTATTAAATAACTTGGAAGCCAGTTTTTTCTGTATACATCAACAATAAAAAGATTATTTAAATATGTCGTACACACAACAACACACAATCACACCATTCAACATCAAAAATAACAGGTAATAAATACATCGAAATACATTGAAAATTTGGTTCAAAACTCTCCTACTAAATTATTACTCAACACTTGGGCTGTACAATACAAATATTACAGTGATATTTCTGTTTGTTGTAGTGGCAGGCGACACACATTTCACGTGGACATCAGTATAGTTTCCAGTCTATATACAGGTGAGTTTCACCACTGCCTTCTGGATGATATTACCAATGTAACTTCGAGTTCCAGACTCGACTAATTATATAGACCTATATAGTTTACGATGTTTCAGTCGAGATAAAATACGAATATGGCTCTGTTGGAGAATTATCAGAGTTGTTGCTGTTCGTGAACTTAGTTGCTGTCGTCATGAAATGTTGATATAGACTAACATAAATAATAACAGTACCGTTAGCGACATGGCGCTGTGACACAATATGCTCCTTACTAATGTATTCCGTATGCGTACAAACTTTAATGGCATACATTGTTTTTGGGTTGGTCACATATAATGTGAGGGTTTCAATTTTAATATTCTTGGGATATTTGTATGCGGAATCAACTGACACGTCCAAATGTGATGAGTAAAAAAAAAAACACGGCACCTCCACTGGAAAATATGTAAACCCGGTGCCTCCACCAAAAATGACATTTGTAAGCCCGGCAACTCCACCGGAGCTATGTGAATGATTATTGTATTCGTATCCACGCAAGAAGTTTTTCTACCGACATGATGAACAAAGTGAAAAAAATATCACCCTTAAGCGGGCTTTAGATGACGCGTATTGTTTGAGGATAAAATACGCGCGAAATCCGCAGAAAAAGTAGACAACATCCCAACTCCTGCCCGCCTGTCTACAGTCTACGCTGATTGGCTAATATTCCAATATGGCCGATCCGCAAACTTTCGCGGACAGAATCCGCACAAAATACGCGTCATCTGAATCCCACTTTATACTCGCATAGCCTTGGATTTCAATCGAGCTGCAATCCAGAGTAGAGCTGAGTTGATTCTCGGGTGCTATTTATTTATTTCAAACATAGTATGTGATGAGGAACGCAACTCCATCTTTCAAAATTGTTGAATCCCTGAAGTTCTGCTAGATTATAGGCCCTATAATTACCGAAATTTGTATACTCATACAGGTTGAAGACAATCCTCTTCTTTCCTCCTTTCTTTCCTCCTTTCTTTCTCCTCTCGATACGAGTCAGCTGAAAATATCGGCCACCCCTCATGACTCATTCAACTACGTTATGATTTAAGAAACTTCATTCAAGTCACGTGCTAATACGTACCCTCAATTAACTTGACTGTGGGTGGGGTCGTCAAGCAAACAATGATAAAAAATACTCTCATCCATAATAACTCTCAGTTATAACAATCTTATATTGGATGCCATTCGAGCATATTTTTCCCGAGGAAGTTTATACTCGATCTAGGACAATCTATTTTTGTTATCCAAGAAAAGATTCCGTATTTTTTTCACACACAAATATGCTTCGAATAAGCTCATATTTTATATATGAATATGAAAAATTCAAGACAAATCTATAAAACTTCACTTCAAATTGTATCGGAATCGAATATATATTTTATCGACTTTACTACTGCCGTCTGATGGGATTCGAAAGGAACAAAAGGGAATAATCCACATCTGAGATTGAGTCGAGTGTGACGTAGTTTGTTTACGAAATAGAATCATCCTCATTACACTTCTGAAGGTTTGTAATTTCATATAAATTATTCGACATCACAAACTTATTTTGGTCATGAAATTGTAGAAGAATATAAAGCATCAGTTGAATGTTTAATGTTTACTCTGTGAAATGTATCTGGCCAATAGAATCACATTCGCTGCTTCTGTTAATGGTGAATATCAACCCCATTTGGAGATAGGTTATATGGGGGTGGAGAATGAGCGGATAATATATATGATAGGTTGAAGTTATGGTACGTAGAAAGACGTTTACAAAACCCCATTAATATACAGCGGGACTCGAACGCGCGCTAGTCTGGCCATTTGATTGGACCGAAAGTTCGTCCACTAACGCCCACAATGTACACGATTAGTTTCGGAGATTTGAATCGTGGAAAGAACGTATCTCAAGACAAATAAACATTCATTTTTTCCAATCCCAGCGTGTTTTTTTGTGGTTTTTCGTGGTTTCCCAGAGTCTGTGAAGCAAACGATTGGATGAGATACTAATTGGCACAACATTTGATCAGTACCAAGAATGGGTGGTAATTATAAATACTCACTCATTAAATCTCATTAATACCCAATTAATCGACTTCACATTTGCTATTAAGGTGAACCCACAAAAGTGTACCAATAATTTTTGGTTATCCACTGATGTATCGATATCGAAATTGTAACTTACAAATTTTTTATGGAAAAAGTTGATAATTGCGAGAAAAATTTTTAAAATCAGTTTGAAATACGTTAAGCCATTACATACAAGAAAACCAGTTGATAGTTAGCATGAAGATAACAATTGATATATTGATTGAGATTGAGTAAATATTTCCCTATCGGAATAAACATATCTCATCAGCATAACTACAACCCTCTCAATATAAAGTCAGTGTCAATTAAAGTACAAACAATCGTAGAACCGATTGAAGGTATTGTTGAGAAACTGCTTCACAACATGCAGAGAAGTTACTCATCAAATATTATCGATCCATGATGAACAATATTTCCACGCATAATCACCCTGGTGGGAACTTTTTGCCCTACGGTAACTGACGACGACTTAAGAAATGGAAGTGAAAGTTACCAAAGAGACTCAGTTCAGAAGTAGAAGATATCAACATTCGTGTCTGAGGACGACTTGAGAAATGGAAGTGAAAGTTACCAAAGAGACTCAGTTCAGAAGTAGAAGATATCAACATTCGTGTCTGAGGACGACTTGAGAAATGGAAGTGAAAGTTACCAAAGAGACTCAGTTCAGAAGTAGAAGATATCAACATTAGTGTGTTTGTTCTACTCTTGATATCAATTCTGGTCATGTCCGAATATATCACAGAAATTCTTTGAACTTATAATGTGTTCCAGACTCTTCCTAATATGAAAGACTTAATCTGCGACGAAAAAGTTTAGTCAAAGACAGCGCAGTCCTGTAGTCAAAATATCCATGTTGATGAGAAAAAATATAAATTTTTGCAGCAAATATATACCTGACTTACCTATATATACCTTTACCCATTCACACAATATATACCTTTATATACCTTAACCTATTCGAATCTTCATTCCATAAAATAGATTCATCCAAATAATTGGCAATTTTCTGACTGAAATTCATGTGGACAATACTGAACTTTTTATTTACAACTTCAATTTCAATTTCAAAACTTTATTTGTCTACTCGATTTTCACATTCCAAAATAGTTCATGATAAAATATGAGGCACGTCAAAAATATAATAAAAACTAACATAATATGAACTAAAACTGAACTATATGTATGGGATGTACATATGAAAAAAAAATACCATTCAGCACTACATACTGAATGTACTTCATATATTTAATCTTGTTTATTCTTCAGTCATTCCTTATGCTTCCAATACATTCTTGCATGCGTCAAAAAACTTACTCTGGATTAAGCGCTTGAAATTGTACGATAAGGTTCGATAAACTCACTCTCAGCTTCCTGAACGCTAGTAGAATAAATAAGATGTCTGCCGGAAAGTTTGGAAATTAATCAAAACGAACATCTATGTATCTTATATATTAACAAGAATTGATTCACGTCATAGCGTTGTTATCACATCCAATCATTATTCATCGAGCAAAACACTAAAATAGATCGTAATCTGATTGCATGATTCATCCTTAATCGTAGAGCATAACTTCCAGTTCTATACACAGTTGAATTTAAATGCTATAAATGCTCATTAATGCCTGAACCGATACATTACAAAATATTTGTGTACAGTGAATCCACTAAATATATATATATATATATATATATATATATATATATATATATATATATATATATATATATATATATATATATATATATATATATATATATATATATACATGAATATATATATATATATATATACATAAATATATATATATATATATATATATATATATATATATATATATATATATATATATATATATATATATATATATATATATATATATATACATATGGAGAGAGAGGGAGAGAGGGAGAGAGAGAGAGAGAGAGAGAGAGAGAGAGAGAGAGAGAGAGAGAGAGAAAGAAAGAAAGAGAGAGAGA